>JAUTBS010433031.1:0-15758 GCA_032361285.1 Aequorea victoria | reverse complement strand
GGAAGTAGTTCATGAAGACAAGAAAGAAAGAAAAACTCATGTTCTAGGGAAGTTTGTAATGGACTAAAGATGAAGAAAAAATGATTAATAAAAGTTTTCATAACCTTGTATTTGATGTATTATGATGTTATGTTATGTTTTGACATGCTCTCGATGAGTTAAAATAGGATTGGTTGTTGTATGTTTATGTTTGTGAAAGAATCATAAAAACAGAATAGTTTTTAGGCATTTCCCCTAATTTTCGTGTGAACCAAATGATGTCTAAATAAACAGTTGTTTATACCAGAGGTTATTTAGGATGCCTTGAGCATGTGTGATTTTTGGTTAGGCCCCAAAATATATTTTTGAACACCTTTGCTAATTTAGAAATTAATGTGACAGAGAGAAAGAAAACAGAAACACTTTGAACCCCAATATCTCTCTCTATGAAAATCCCCTTATGATGATCCACATATCCAGAGATAGATACATGAGTCTACTTTCACCCCCTATTTATAGAAGTTAATTTCATTGAGTAGATTTCGAGATATACCAATCTTTCCAAACAGACCCTTATTTCAATAGAACCTATTATAGTATTTTTGGGACCTTCTTCTGTATACAATCAGTGTTTGGTCCCTTCATGACAAATGTTGATAACACCTCAGTTGAGGTCTCTGTAAATTTTCATAATTTTTCAGTAAGATGTGGTATGTTTAAAGTATTTTAGAACCCCTAGGGCAGATTTTGGAATGTGCTATGTTTTGAGAATTTAAGTTTTTAATGTTTTTTTTACACTAAGTCCTGTTTCTTTATTCTTTAAATATCATCTATGAGTTTAAATTCATGTTTATAGTTGGAATGAATGTTATATGGTCTCAATTTATGTTACGGCATCTCTCATGCATGGACCGAGTCTTGGGTGGGGTGTTCACCTTGTGTCTAGCTCGGCTAGGTTTGAATCTTGTTGGACTTTGTGTTGTTGTTGGCAAGCTCACGTGGATGTGACTTGGGTTGTGATCTTGTGATGGAGAGGGTGGCTTCCCTTCCATGTTGTAACAATTTGATGAGTATAGTGTATAGTGGTACACCGTGTCGAAATTATGAATTTAGCGCAGAGGTTAGGGACTCATACGGTTGGTGGTAATGGGGTGTTTCACCTGGCTTGACCCCGGCGCCCTTGGGCATTCATAAGCTAGTTGAGTATGTCATTCGGCTACCACTCATGGTGTGGCAAGGTGGGTCTTTCAGATCTGTTCTATCTGGAGTTTCTATGACCCGGTGGGTAGGTAATCCACTGTGAGTCATGGTGCTGCTATGGGGGACTGTATCCGACCGACTGGCGCCCTAAATTGTTATAAGTTTAAGTGTTCAGGTTTGGGTTGTTGTGTTTTGTCGGATTCTTTCGGCGTAAAGGAGTCCTGGTCGTGATTCAGGGTTTACAGCATTCGCATGTCATGATCATTTTATTATATCCTGTTGTATGTATTTAAGTGTTAAAAATATTGAGTTCGGGAGATTCTTTATAGGTTTCGCAGCTCATGGCGTTTCATGCCAGGTCTTGAAGGGGGACAGTGATCGTGGATTAGGTCGAGACGTATGTCGGGTTAGGGGCTCACATGACAAGCGACAATCGAAAATTTTGTATTTTTTAACTTCTTTAATTACTGTTGGGATGTAATGTAAACCTTAAACAGGTGGTGTGATGTGCGAAGATATTAACAGTATTATCTACCGATAAATATTAAATTATGTTGGATGGTTGTCGTTAGAATAACCCTATTTATTATATTTATGTCTCTTAACGAATCGAATTTTTGGGGCGTTACAGAACCAATATCGTGCACCAACGCATTTTCAATCAGATTTCCAAGTTGATCATCAGACGTTCAAAGACCAAGGCAAGAGATCCATAAAAATCATTCTACTCTTGACGACTTAACAAACATTGATATGGTCCACCACAGTACCAGACACAACAGAGTCTACAGAACCTATATCCTAGAGCTCTGATACAATAATGTCACACCCACTCCCTTGAGCATGTTTTACTTGCTCGGAGTCGTGCAAAATGAGCTCAGATGATTAGAAACTCAACAATAATACTAAAGATGCACTCCGCATCACTATACTCTATTCATAATATTATCAACCTTGAATAAAACTTATATCAATTGCAAACTAATTATAAAACTCACACGGGATACACAATCCCCAACATTTAAAAATGAGCGCCATTGCTCATCTCTTAACAAATACTTCTTTGATGATCTCATCCCCGTCTCAAACTTACATCACAAGTCTTTCAACCTCAACCATAACATGATGGACCAACCATCTACCCTGTAACAATATCTGCAACCATAAGTGGTTACAGGAGAGTGGACTTAGTATCATAATAAAAAGTATACAATAACAACTGAAAACTAAAAGTAAAGATTTCATGAGTTTTCTTGAACACCGTTATAGATAAAAGCTTTTACAGTAAAAATATAAAAACTTTTACACAACTTCCCAACAGATAATTCATAAATAGTTTATCCAGGAAAACTTGCTTATACAACCCATGCAAAAGGTTATATTTTCATCATGCGGCTCACTAGCCCAATTCATAAGGTTTTATAAAAACTATTTTTTCTTTCAACATACGACCCTGCGGTCCAACTTTAATGATTTATAAATACTTTCATATTTTAAGACCTGGCCCTTCGGCCCAAACATCAAGTTTAGAAAATATCTTTTAGATTTCTAAAAGTACGGCTCTTTAGCCCATCCCATAAATTCTTAATAGCTTATTATTCGTGCTCACAAGCACACACACATCTATACTACGTCCTCTGGTAGTGAAGTAGTCATCTACCTCACGATCGGGAGTTCCAACGGTACCGCAACTTTATTCATGACTCACTTAATCAGAGTGGCAGATATGAGGGCCAGCCTTTAATCATCAGTGGTAAGTGCAACTTACACCCATAAAGGGAAAAAGCCATAACGTCCATCATACACCCATAAAGAGAAAAATCTATGAAGGCCATTATACACCCATAAAGGAAAAATATACACTCATAAAGGGCAAAAGCCATAAAGACTATCGTACACCCATAAAGGAAAACTCTACGGGTTGGATTCCTGCATAACTTGGCACCTTTCGACAATATATTATATTTTTAAAAAATATCTTTTCATACTCACAAGCAACATATGCTCAAATTCTTTATATTTAAAGAGAAAACATCTTTCAGATATACAAGTAACATATGCTGACAATTATTTTTCACAGAACTCTTTCATAAACATGATGAGTAATTTAAACATGATAACAACACATGGTCATAAATGTATTTAAAACATTCTCACAATATACAAGTTATTATGATATTACTAGTCACTCTCACTCGGTTGGCGACCAACGCGACGCCTACCTCATTCAACTTTGATGCGGTAGAACTTCTTCCGCAGAAACCCCACCAATACCGACGTTATATAACACATCTAAGCATTAGTATCAACTCACTTCTCATAATTGTTTTGGTTTGAGAATGTCCTATATTGTTTAGGTGAACTTAATATCTTAGGTTTGAAACCTTCTCCTTCATGGGTTCGTATGACCCAAACCCTTGCCTACTTGGTCTAAAGGACCAAATAAAATTTTATTTACTTAATAACACTCTTATGTGTGTTAATAATCATTTGGGGTTTGTAATAACTCAAGTCCTTAGGCTTAGGTACTTTACTCCTTCTAGATCATTATTTCTCTTAACTTTTCTCAAATTTCAGATTCTGTCCCACTTGTTGTAAAATCATTTCAAATTATTAAAATTCCTCTAAAACTTTTGAAAATATTAAAAAGGATAGAATAAGGTGTTAGATACATTTTTCATGTAGGACCCAAGAGTCAAATGTGAATAGGCACTGAAAAATCTTGTGGCAGAGTCTATGCAAAAATGTCTTTGTTTTGGAGAACTTATTTTCCTCAAAATATACCCAACAAAAATAAGTTTTCTAATTTTTGGGTAAAACTAGACCCTTATACCTTTCTTTCCATATATGGCTCATCTCTAGGATATGTTTATGGAATTAACTAAAATTCTTCAAAGTGGTTTGTTTTTCTACAACTCCGACGCAAAAAGTTCACAAATGGCATAGGAGTTCTAAATCATGTTTTTGGGTCCAAACAAAACTCAGACATGTTAGTAACATGCTACAATAACTCTGTTTAAAAATTAGTTTTAGTTAGGCCTTGTTTGGATAGCACGAAAAATTTGAGATGGGCTTTAAGTTCACTGTTTAGTCTATTTTCAAAAGATCTCTTACATCCATCAACTTTCTTCTTTCTTGCACATGTAAAAAAGGGTCTAAATCTTATTATTATCAAGTTACATACCATTTTACTCATTTATATTGACTTCTTCATAGGTCTCATTATTTATTTCTATTTTTCTTACAACTCCAGAATGTCCTTTCTTCGAGTTAGGGTTCATTATTGTTTTATTCTTTTTTTATCTTAGATAGAGATGAGTTTAAGAAGATGATCTTAAGAAAGAAATAAAGATCTTGAAGATCACTTACTTGATTGTATTTCTTGCTCAAAGAAAATGGGGTTTAGCTTTAGGCTTCCTTCCTTTTTTCTTTTTTTCTTCTTTCTTTCTTTCCTTCCTTCTTCTTTCTTTCTTTCTTATTCTTCTTCTTTTCTCCCCTCTCTTTCTCTCTCTAGCCGAGCATCATGGGGGCTGGTGGGAGTGTGAAAAAAATATCTTGAAAGGCTCGAGAAAGGTCTCGTATTTATAGGCAAATTTTGGAGGTGAAATTTTGATATTCTTATTGCCACCTCGACTGCTCCGTTGGTTTGCAGTCTGTACGGTGATGACTTGTGCGCGATGATTCTGTACTTTCTCAGCAAATCTAGTATTTTTTCTTGGAAGTGAGATCCATTATCTAATACAATTTGGTGAAGAACACCATATCGGCAGATGATGTTATGCTTGATAAACTTTTCCACGTGAGATGCTTTGAGGACTGAAAAGGAAGTAGCCTCGACCCATTTAGTAAAATAGTCAATGGCTACTAAGGTGAACTCATGTCCGTTCGAAGCTTTCGGTGTGACTTTGCCAATGCTGTCTATTCCACAGACTGAAAATGGCCAATGGAATGTCTTACTGTATAGTTCTGATGGTGGAAGATATTTCAGATTTGCATGGATTTGGCATTTGCGGCATCACTTGATGAACTTAACGCAGGCCGTTTCTATTGTCATCCAAAAATAGCCTTGTCGCAAAATCTTTTTGGAAAACATCACCCCATTCTTGTAAGGCCCACAGACTCCTTCGTGGACTTCTTTCTTAATTTCTTGACCTTCTTCGTCTGTTACACAAACTTTATTTACCACCAGATAAGCCCATTTGTACAACTTTCCGCCACAGATGACGAATTGAGCTGCTAATCTTCTTATGGCTATCTTTTCTTTTTCATTATCATCTTCCGAATATTTTCCCTCCTCAATGAAGTTCTAGATGTCGTGAAACCAAGGCAGACCATCTTCTTCTTCTCGCTCGAAGACTGAAACTTTATATGCTCTCATGCTCCTCCGTTCAATCACTAAAGGCCTCATTTTGGCCTTTGTGGGTATGTGAATCATGGAGGCAAAAGTGGCAAGGGCATCAACAAATTTGTTCTGAAGCTGAGGTACATGGATGAAAATGACTTCCTCAAAATTGGGAATAAGTCGGTCGAGTTCTTGGTAATATGATATTAGTCTTTCCTCCTTGATTTTCCATTTTCCGCTGGCTTGAGAGATGACCAAGGCAGAATGACCAATTACTTCTAACTTATTCGATCCTAATTCCAAGGTAGCCTCCATCCTGGCGATACATGCTTCATATTCGGCTTGATTATTGGTGACCTCAAAATTCAGTTTATAGGACAACGGAACATGCGAATCATCTGGAGTGACTAGGAGTATTCCGATCCCATAACCGTATTGGTTGGAGGCACCGTCAAAATATAACATCCATAACTCGTTCTCAACTTTCAACACGTCTTCATTGGGAAACTAAAAATTTGAATCTTTTTGTCCCTCAACTGGCTGATTGGCCAAGAATTTTGCTACGAATCGTTCTTTTACTCATTTTCTGGTCTTGTAGTGCAATTCAAACTCGACCAATAGAAGTAACCATCAGGCCAATATTCTAGTGAATGCAGGCTTTTCGAATATGTACTTAAGCAGGTCGATTCTAGAAATTAACACTACAGGGTATGCTAGCATGTAGTGTCATAACTTTTTCGATAACCACACCAAAGCCCAACATGTTTTATTTAGTAGCGTGTATCGGGCTTCATAATTTGTCATTTTCTTTCTTAGGCAATAAACAGCCTTTTCTTCGGCATTGTCCCCTTCTTGCGCTAGCATGTTACCCATTACAGACTCATTCGCTAATAGGTTCAGGATTAACAGTTTGTCTGGTTCTAGAAAGGCAAGCACCGGAGGCTTTTGTAATGACTCTTGGATAGATTTAAAGGCATTCTGGTAATGTTGATCCCATTGGAATCTTGTATTCTTTCTAAGAAAATAGAAAAAAGGTTCACAGGTTGTAGTCAACTTTGAGATAAATTGACTAATGAACTGAATTTTCTCAAGAAATCCTCTAACTTCTTTCTTTGTCTTTAGGGGAGGCATTTCTAGAATCGCCTTAATTTTGGAAGGGTCCACCTCTATCCCTCTTTGGGTGATGATGAATCTTAATATTTTGCCTACTATAACTCCAAAAGCATATTTCTATAGATTCAGCCTCATCTGATACTTCTGGATTCTCTTGAAGAATTTCCCTAAAGCTGGGATATGTCCTCCATGATCTTTGGATTTGATAATCATATCATTGACATATACTTTCACTTCTTTGTGTAACATGCTGTGGAGTAATAACATTGCAGCACGTTGATACGTGGCTTTTGTATTTTTCAAACTGAAGGCATAACCCAATAACAATATGTTCCCCACGCCATGGTGAACGTAATATTTTTTCTGTCTTTGCGGGCCATGAGGATCTGGTTGTATACTGAGAATCCATCCATAAATGATAGTAGGGCATGACCAGCAGTATTGTCCACAAGGATTTCTATGTGTGGGAAAGGGAAGTCGGCTTTGTCACTTCCTTTGTTAAGATTACGGAATTCAACACAAACTCATACACGACCGTCTTTCTTTGGCATAAGGATAATATTAGCAACCCACTCGGTAACTTCCTTCTTGATTTTGAGGGCCCAGTCGGGTCTTACATCTCTAAGTTTTTGTTTCACTAGTTTGGTATCGGGGTAGAGGGGAATTTTGTGGTGAACGATTTCTGGGTCAATTTCGGGGATGTCTGCGTATGACCATGTGAAAACATTCTCAAATTCCTTTAATAGTTTGATTAATGGCTCATGTTCTTCATTTGATAGAGAAGAATCGATCTCGATCATTTGGGATCCTTCTCAGTACCTAGGTTTATTGAAACAGTTTCTTCAATAAAGGGTTTAGCGCGCATCTCTTCTTGTTTTTCAATTAAAAGTCTTATTTCCTGAGAAATGGCCTAATCAAAATCATTTGAGTAAGAATTCAAGCATTCAAATGGAAGTACAACAATGTAACCAGAATAGTTCTCCATATTATTATTATCAATAACGAAGGATACAGATCTTGACATGTATTGAACTAAAATAGAAGACCGAGCCACCCCAACAAGTGGGTGCCCGACGAACTCACCACTAGACTCTAAGTCTATAGATGCAAACGAGTTCGACTCGGACTTTGACTCACTATATACAGCATTCGAAACATTATATTCATAGGTCTAGTTATCTATTGCAATGCTGCCCTCATCCACTATTAAGCCAAAACAGTCGACTGACGTGTTGCTGCTCAGCATGGTGATCGCCCCTGTGCCCTCTTTTAGGTGTATTATGCGGCAAAACAGAGATAGCATAGAACGCATTAAGCTTTAGCTCAACGGGGAAGAACGCAGGACTTTAGGATCCTAGGAAAGAGCAAAGGGTGTAGGTAATAAAACCCAACTTTAAACCAAAAAGAGAAATATCGGGCCTTAGCTCGACGTCAAAGGAGTTTAGGATTTCTTCGGAGAAACTCGAGCGAGAGAAACAAAGAGTGCGGGTGATAAAACCCGACTTAAACTAAAAGAGAAATGTCGAGCCTTGACTCAACATCTAAGAAAAGGGTGTGGGTAAAACTCAGCTTAGAAGAGTGTTGAGATTGCATCAACGCCTAGAGATTTCCAAAAATCCCAGAGAGAAAAAGGAAGAGGTGTGGGCGAAGCCCGACTTATTTTTGAGATTTTTATCTCAAATGGAAAAGGGGTGCGGGCAAAGCCCGGCTTATCCGTCGAGATTTCTATCTCTACGACAAGAAGAAAAAGGGTGCGGGTAGAGCCCGACTTATCCATCGAAATTCTGAATCTCTACGGTAAGAAGATAAAAGGGTGTGGGTGAAGCGCGACTTATCCGTCGAGATTCTGGATCTCTATAGCAAGAAAAAAAAAGGGGGCGTCGAGAAGTCTTAATGTCCAAGAGGAGGTCGCGGGCGTACCCAGCTTAGAAGGTGCGTGAGATTTTGATCATATCATCGCCTCAGGATTTCCTCGGAAGATGTTGAATTAGAAGGGGGTGTGGGTGAAACCCGGCTTAATAACAAGAAAAAGGAACATTGAGAAGTCTCAACATCCAAGAGGGGGTCGTGGGTGTACCCGACTTAGAAAGTGCATGAGATTTTGATCATCTCATCGCCTCAGGATTTCCTTGGAAAATCCCAAATTATAAGGGAGTGCGGGTGAAACCCAGCTTAATAATAGGAAAAAACAACATTGAGAAGTCTTAAAGTCCAAGAGGGGGTCACGGGCATACCCGTCTTAGAAGGTGTGTGAGATTTCGATCATCTTATCACCTCAGGATTTCCTCAGAAGATCTCAGATTAGCAGGGGGTGCAGGTGAAACTCGGCTTAACCAAAAAGAGAAAGATCGGGCCCTAGCTCAACGCTAGAGGAACTTAGGATTTTTTTAAAAAAACCCGGGCGAGGGAATCAAAAGGGCGAGTAGAAATCTAACTAAGACCAACAAAGAAGGTTGGGCCTCAGCCCAATGACTACTAACCTTAGGACAACCTCGGAGGGTCCCGGGAAAGAGAAAGAGGTACGGGCTGATGAAACCCGACTCTAAACAAAAGACAAATGTTGGGCAACAGTCCAACGACGTTAAACCTTAGGGAGATCTCGAAGGGTCTTGGGAGAGAGAAAGAGGCACGGGTTGATGAAACCTAAATCAAAACAAAAGAAAGAGGTCGGGCAACAGGCCAACGACAACGAAGCTCGGGACAACCTCAAACAGTCTTATGAAAGAGAAAGAGGTGCGGGCCGACGAAACCCAACTAAAAATGAAAGAAAGAGGTCGGGAAACAGCCCAATGACAATGAAGCTTGAGATAGCCTCAATGGGTCCTGAGAAAGAGAAAGAGGCACGGGTTGGTGAAACCCGGATCAAAACGAAAGAAAGAAGGTTGGGCAAAAACCCAACGACGTCAAACGTCGGAACAACCTTGGGGGTCCTAGGAGATAGAAAGAGGTACAGGTTGATGAAACCCGACTCAAGACAAAAGACAAAGAGTTGGGCAACAACCCAATGGCGTCAAACATCGGGATGACCTCAGGGGGTCCCGGGACGGAGAAACTAGAGGCTCGGGTGATGAAACCCTGCTCTAAAAGAAAAGATAAAGGTTAGGCAGTAGCTCAATGGCATCAAACCTCGGGACAACCTCGGGGGTCCTAGGAGAGAGAAAAAAGAGGCTCGTGTGATGAAACACGACTCTAAAAGAAAATAAAAAAGTTGGGCAGTACCCCAACGGCGTCAAACCTTGGGACAACATCGGGGGGTCCCAAGAAAATAAAAAAGAGGCTCGGTTATGAGACCCGACTCTAAAAGAAAAACAAAAGGTTGGACAACAGCCCAACGACGTCAAACCTCGGGGCAACCTCAGGGGGTCCTGGGACAAAGAAAAAAGAGGCTCAGGTGATGAAATCCAACTCTAAAAGAAAAGACAAAGGTTGGGCAGCATCCCATAGCGTCAAACCTCGAGACTATGTTGGAGGGTCTTGGGAAAGAGAAAAAGAGACTCGGGTTATGAAACCCAACTCTGGAGGAAATAAAAGAGAAGAGCTACTTTAATCGATAAAAAGCAGACATAAAAGCGAAATACATAACCTAACAGGGTATTATCTTAAAGGGAAAGTTCTAAACATGCTAAATGCAATAAAAAGAGGCTGCGTAGTCCAGTAACCGAGTACCTTTTGGATAGAGTCAAGAATATACCTCCCCGACCAAGTAGTACCTGGCCAGGTCAAACAGTATGCAATAACCTTTTTTTTCATATCCAAAGTGGCATACGGCCAGAAGGCTTTCCTGCTTCCCCTACATAGGCCCAACACAGTAAACTACCGGTGTGAAGGGTAGAAAAGTAATTGGTTTATTTTATTTTCTCCTTTCTTCTTTAATTTTGGAAAAGTAACCAATGAAAATGGAAGAAAAGAGATGGAAAATAATGCAATGCAAATACTAAAGAAAAACTTAAGACAAGAACATTTGAAACGTTTTTCGAGTTTAGCTCGCTTTCTTAAAAGTCCCCAGCGGAGTCGCTATTGTGAGGAACCCTCTCGAAGAACTCACCGCCCTCATCCTTTTAAAACGATGTTTAAAACACGCTCTTGGTTTTATGATTTTGAAAAGAAAAACGGGGTTTTATGTTTTGAAAAGAGAGCCCTCCAAATGCGTATGTATTAAGGGCCACGCAATTGGAGTCGCCACATAGTTTTTAATAAAAAACCAAGAAAACAAAACTTTCAAGGTACTAAGTTCATCGTTACCAGAGATAATAGTCCGAGAGCTAGGGTACAAGAAGAGAAGGTGTTAGACACCCCTCTCGCCCGATGGGAAGATCAGCCTCTACTTAATCGTTTATTTTGTTCTTGTCTTAAATTTCTCATAAGTAACACATACAAAATGGGGGTTGAAGAGAGATCATGCCAAATCAAGCAAGAAAACAAAACATAACCTAAAACTAAGGCTTTCTAAGTATACTTATACTTATTTTCATTTCAAATGGGGAAATGGCAACATATCAGTGTAGTTATACATAGAAGAGGCATCCTGTTAAACATAAAAAGATTTCAAAAACTACTGGAAAGACACTGGTTTTTGTAGAGGCGGCGCACGCCATCTCTTAACCTGGTGCACGCCACGTAGACATGGTGCATGCCACCTATGGACACTCTGGAAGTGGCGCACATCACTATAACAGAGTGAGCTCGACACTGGGAGAACTAAAAAGGGCTATTATTTTACGAAAATAGTGTGTTGGTGTGAAAACGTGTTTTTATATAAGAAGGAAAAAAAACATGGCAATTCATAGAGGGTTTTCAACACATAGTCTAAATCCATTATTTTATGCATTTTCTATGTACTTAAGAAGCTAATAAAAAAAAGGAATATAACATGCTTTTCTAAGAAAAAGGAAAAGACACTTAAATAGAAAATGAAAACAAAGCCGAGGAGAATGAGGCCAACGACCTCTTTCTTCCCTTTTACCGAATAGAAAGAAATTAAGATGAAAATAAATGCTTACCATAAATCCTGAACGAAAAAGCAAGTTTCAAGCTATCCGGTAGCTTCCTAAAAAAAAGCGGTGCGTCGTTTCCCTGGAAGCCTTCTGTGCAGCCTTCGAGTCCTCGAAACTGGTCCGCTATATGGTTTTATGTTATTAGTTAGTTCAATTCTTGTCCACTTCGGTGTCGAATTCCAAATCTAGTATAACTTTGATAGCTTATTTGTTTTGGATTTTCAATTTGGCAGAACTTTGACTCTCTTATATCATTTGCCTCTGAAATAAGAGGGGTAAGGCCTCCTTTTTATAGAAAATGGGTGAGGAAGCTGCCAAAAGGGTATAATATTCTTCTCAAGGTGACGTGCACCGTGTTGGAGGTGGCTCACACCAGGTGGAGGTGGCACGCGCCAGGTTAAGGTGGCTTAGGGCACCTTACCTTGGCGTGACCAGGAGCACAGAAAAAGAGTGGCGTGAACCAGGTTGGAGGGAAGTGGCTTAGGGCACTTGAAGGTGGCTTCAAGTGTTTGGAGGGAGGTGGCGTGCGCCACTTGATGGTGACGCACGCCTAGTTGGGAGGCTGCACCGAGCGGTGTTTTTTGTATTTTGGGTATTTTAGGGTGTTTTGGGGTATTCCTTGTACTCACAGAGTTTCTTTCAACACAACTTATGCATGCACTCATCATCGAAAGCAAACCGAATAAGCCTATGTGTGGGTTAATCAAAATTAGGGTGTCTACAGAGTATATTTCCATGGACCTTAACCCAAACCTATTATTGCAGTAGACCTGACATCACATATCTTTTGCCTGAACCTGTTACAAATTTCTGTGTCGGGGTGAGACACAATCCACGTGCTCACTAATCACTAGCAACAGTATTATAAATTCCACAATGGAAGAAAATAGTTCATTATTTTCAAAGTATGATAGCATTTTGCAAAACATACTTTTGTCATAAAAGATTCTAAATTTTATCTTTCCACAAATCATCTCATAAGAGGGTTTTCCAAGATTTTATCCATTCCGATATTCCATTAATCTTCATCTTCATTTTTTCTATTTTTCTTAGTAGAAAAAAGTATATATAATAAAGTTTTTCAAAAACCGTTATCTCTTTGAAAAGAGTTATTCATCATTTTACCGGTCACTTAACAATGCTCAGTGGTAGAGTTAGGACATATATCCACAAATTATCAGGTGTGTGGTATACTGCTCACATAATACCGTGGCATACACCCACACATTATAAGGTGTGGAATATATCCATCTCATGAAAAAACCTTAATATATTATTATACCAGGACATATATCCACACATTATCAAGTGTGCGATATATTTCTTATGTTATACCGTGGCCTATACCCACACATTATCAGGTGTGCGATATACCCACTACATGACACTCACCATATAATATCAAAGCTATCATGATACACATATTGTATCCTTTAATCATTCATCCAAACTTTTATCCAAGTTTTTCAACACAAGTTCATAGATCTTTTTGTAAAACTTTTATAACTTTCACAATTTAATTTCCCTTTTTGTATTAATTAACTCGTCTTTCACATTTGTGCAACACGTCTTATAAGTAAGCCATATTATCATAGTTCTCATGTCGTACTATATGGTCAATGATCATTTCATAAAATATGGATCATTTTATAAAGACTTTCATAACTTTTCCAACATTGCATATCAATTAATTCACCTTTTTCATTTGTCCAACATGATCTTTTTTTCATGTTCTAGTCTATGTCCAAGATTCTTTCATAAAATATTGAGTTCAAGTTCAAAAATAGGTTCATGGATCATTTTATAAAACATAAGTTCATAAGTATAATTTTCATCCACAAGTAAAATCACCATTCATTTTCTCAAGTCATATATCATGAAAGTATAAGGAATTTAACCATTCACACATTTATATTACCAATCTAGTGATAGAAAATATGCACCTCGAATGAGCTTGACTCAAACGACATCCTCCGATTCCCACAAAACCTAACACATAAATGTGATTGATGCTTAACTTCACAACTCAAAGAAACTCATGCATGATTGTGGAGATGTACATGTGAGGTCATTCCCACCTTCAATACCTCATATTTAATCACTCTTGGTACCCTCATGGTCCCTAACATCCCTAACTTAGGTTTAAGTACTTAGATTTGCTTAAAATCTTCTTAAATCATGTTTTTCATTATTTTCAAAATATGTCCCATCCGTTTGAAATTCTTTTTAAAATATTCAAATTTCTCCAAATATTTTGGAACAACTACAGAGGCTATAATAGGGTGGTAGATACATTTTTTATGTAGAACCCGAGAGCCATATCTCAACAGAAAGAGCCCTAAAAATTCATGAGGTAGAATGTTTCCAAAAACGTCACTGTTTGAGAGAATCTCATTTTCTAAAAATCCTTCTGATGAAAATGAGATTTATCAATTTTGGGTGAAACTAGACCCATATACCTTTCTTTTCATATATGGCTCATCTTTGAAATTGTTCTAGAATTTACTAAAATTTCTCAAAGTGGACTATTCTTCTGCAATTTAGACTCAGAATGTTCACAAATGGCATAAGAGTTCTAAAATACATTTTTGGGTACAAAAAAAAATTCAAACATGTTAATGACATGCTAAAGTATCTCTATAAAAAATATATTTTCATTAAGGCTCTGTTTGGCTAGCGCCAAAAAGTTTGAGATGGGGTTTTTGGCCATTGTTTTGTCATTTTCTTGAGATTCCTTACTCTCCTTTTTTTTACTACCCTCTTACCCATGCAAGAATTATTTTTAACCATCTTAAAATCACTTCATGTGTTGTGTTAGCTATTTTTACTAACTTTCCATAGGTCTCAACTTATTACTCATCATGAACTCAAATCAAGAAAAAATTCACACTTCTTAGATTTACGATCATTCCTTATGTGTTCTTCCCATGTTCTTATCTTCTTTTGTTTTGAAGAGGGATGATAGGTGTGAGATGATTAATGATCTTGTAAGTGAGCTTATAAGCTACTTACTTGATGGTTATTGGTTATTGGTTATTGGTAATTGGTTATTGGTTATTGGTTTGTAGAACTTAGCCTTGGAGTTCTTCATTTCCTTCATCTTCCTTTCTTTCTTTCTTTCTTCTTCTTTTCTTTCCTCCTTTCTTCCTTCTCTTTTCTCTCCTCTCTTCTTTCCCTATCCCACCGAATTCTAGAGTGAGAAGTTGCTTTGAGAAAATATATTTTTATGTTGGGATAAGCCTCCTATTTATAGCCAAAATTTCCATGTGAAAAGACCATTATACCCTTCATTTAGTTAGGGTCCAACCATGGTACCTCCATTGATTACTCTAGTTTAGTTTAATTCTAATCAAAACTTAGGCTCCAAGAATTGTTATGCCATGTTTGGTATGAATAACCCATTTTCTTTAAGCTTTAAGGCCTTATTTGGTTTAATTGGGAAACACATTCCCTAAAATTAAGGGTACTTGAAAGACTTTTGGTGTCGAGGGCTACTTCCGAAGGTGCCGAAAGCACAATACTTGAACATGAACCCTTGAAAGGTTGAAGATATGGATGATTTTGCAAAGCTGACATGCGTGTGCTTGAGACTTGAAAAATAGATGGAGTAGATGTCTATGCGTCTATCTCGTATGAAAGCAATATTACGTGTGTGTCAAATGGCAGAGGCTGGACGATGGGATCCGTGAGAAAGGATAGAAGCGATTATGAGGAAGCCATATTATGCTCCAGACCCTAATATGTCCGATGAGGAAGATTAATGCATCATTGAATTTGTGCCATGCATATAACTATTACTATGATTTCTGTAATATGTTATGTTATAACTATAACTATAACTACAACTTCTGTATAAGTACAACTATGACTTCGGCATAAGTAGAACTATGTCTTCTGTATTATGTTATGTTATGTTATGTTATGTTATGTTATGTTATGTCTACACTTGGGTGCAATGTGATGGATTTTATCCATTGTCAATTGTGACTTTTTATTTGATGTCATAACCTCAACAAATGTAATCACTATCGCAGGAAGAAAACTGTAAAGACTCGATTTTTCGCCGACACTTTAACCTAGGCGCAACCGAACCCTAGTTGAATTAAGAAGTATTAAAACCCTAGAAATGA
>JAUTBS010432922.1:0-15762 GCA_032361285.1 Aequorea victoria | reverse complement strand
AGTATGATCGCCCGGTTCACGCCTTGGAGCCTCTCCTGGCCGACCGCTACTACGACGACAGCACCGTGGACTCGACGTTGCTGCTTTGCTCTCCGGGCGTTCATCTCTCGGTGATGAACCGCTGGGTATGTCTTCTTTCTTTTCTATTTTCTTTCTCTTTAATTTAGACAAAAAGAAAGCCAAAAAACTTAAAAAAGATTCATGGACTTAGATGTATGCACAGGGTAGGTCCGAAGTGTTTAGATGGACGGTATTTCGGAACATAAAACCAAACAACTTGAACCTCTAAAATTAAAACAGATCAGAACCTAGAAACTTTGTATGATTAGGCTGAATCATGTATTTCTGATTCTATTTTTTGCATATATGTATGTTTTAGTTTTTTGCCGTTGAGTTGCGTATCAATGCTTCCCGGGGTGGAAATTTTATTTTTGTCCCTAGACAAATGCTTTCATGTTTTTCTAAGGGAATCTTTTATTTACTTAATTTGGTTTTTCTGCCTTTTGATTGCGTGTCAACGCTTTTTGAGGAGGAAATTTTATTTTTGTCCCTAGACAAATATTTTTACATTTTTTAGGAGAATTTTTTTTATTTAATTAAATTGATTTATTTTTCTGCTGTCGGGTTGCGTATCAACGCTTCCCGAGGCAAAAATATTATTTTTGTCTCGGGAAGCGTTGATTTCCACATTTTTCTAATAGAATATTTTACTTGCTTGATTTGTTTTTCCGTTGTTGGGCTGCGTGCCAACGCTTTTTCATGGGAAAATTTTGTTTTTATCCCTAGACAAATATTTTCACGTTTTCCTAAGCGAATTTTTTTATTTATTTAAATTGATTTGTTTTTCTGTCGTTGGGTTGCGTATCAACGCTTTCCGAGACAGAATTTCTTTTTGTCCTTAGACAAACGTTTTCACATTTTTTTAGGGGAGATTTTTTTATTGATTTAAATTGATTTGTTTTTCTATCGTAGGGTTGCGTATCAACACTTCCCGAGGCAGAATGTTTTTGTCCCTAGACAAACGTTTTTACATTTTTGTAGGAGATTTTTTATTTATTTATTTAAATTGATTTATTTTTTTGCCATTGGGTTGCGTATCAACGCTTCCTGAGGCAAAAAATTTATTTTTGTCAGTAGACAAATTTTTTCACATTTTTCTAAATTTTATTTATTTAATTTTTAATTACTTCAAACTTGGGTTGCATATTAACGTTTCTCGAGGAGAAATGGCTTCTCTTCGGCCTGCCTAATTTAGGTTACGTTTTGCGCGCCTGCCTGGAATGGGTAGGCTATTGCGTCCCCCACATCTGAGACATTATGTGTTCCACGCTTTTCAAATTGGATATACTTTCGTTCGCCTCGACCAACTTAAGTTGTGTCGTACATTTTCTCGAGAGAGGAAGGGCTTTCCTTCGGCCTGCTTGACTTAGGTTGCGTATCAACAGTTCCCGATGAGGAAGGGCTTTCCTTGGGCCTGCTTGACTTAGATTACGTTTTGCGAGCCTGCCTAGGATGGATAGGCTACTGCGTCCCCCACATCCAAGGCCTTATGGGTTCCACGCTTCCCAAATTGGGTAAACATCCATTTGTCCCAACCAACTTAGGTTGTGTCGTACATTTTCCTGAGAAGGAATTAATGATATTCTTATCCCTAAATAAACATTTTTACTTTTCTCTAAGAAATTATTATTTATTTTTAATTAATTCAGACTCGGGTTGCGTATCAACGTTTCTCGAGAAGAAAGAGCTTTCCTTTGGCCTGTCTGATTTAGGTTACGTTTCGTGCGCCTGCCTGGGATGGGTAGGCTACTGCGTTCCCCACATTCGAGACATTATGGGTTTCACGCTTCCCAAATTGGGTAGACATCCATTCATCTCGACTAACTTAGGTTGTGTCGTACATTTTCTCGAGAGAGAATTAATGACATTTCCGTCCCTAAATAAATATTTTTACTTTTTTGTAGGAAATTATTATTTATTTTTAATTAATTCAAACTCGGGTTGCATATCAATATTTTTTGAAGAGAAATGGATTCTCTTCAGCCTGCCTGACTTAGGTTACATTTTGCGCGCCTGCCTGGGATGGGTAGGTTACTGCGCCTCCCACATTCGAGGTCTTATGGGTTTATTGGGTAGACATTCGTTTCTCCAGACTAACTTAGGTTGTGTCGTATGTTTTTCTGAGAGGGAATTAATGACATTTTTATCCCTAGATAAACGTTTTCACATTTCTGTAAGAAATTATTATTTATGTTTTGCCCCTAGATAATATCTTCATATTTTTCTAAGAGGTTGTGACCTTATATTTTTGTTTGTCCCTAGACAAATGTTTGTACATTTTCTTAGGAAAACTTTTCATTTTATTCATTAGGCAAGTATTTTCACACTTGTCTAGACTCATTGAACTTCCTATTTGGTCCAACTTAGATTGCGTCTCAACGTTTCCTAAGAGTGATTTTTTCTATTTTTCTGGTCGCTAGATAAGCGTTCTAATACTTTCTAGGTTTATTGATTTTTTTTTTCTTTGCCCAAGTTAGATTGTGATTCCTACTACCTAACGGGGTGGATTTTCTATTTTTCTTGTCAGGTTACGCTCCTTTTTTTCTTCTTTAACTTTTCTTCTATTATTTTATCTTATGTGACGATTTTTGTGTTTTTCTTCTTTTTTTTGCAGATTGGCAAGTAGTTACGAGGATTCAGGGGCTCTTCCCGGATCCTCGAGTGGTATGAGGTACTCCCCTTAGAGAGCCAAGTTCTTGTGGATGGGTCCGACTTCTACCGGTTCATTCCCCTTCTCACGGGCACTCGTAATGACAAAGTGTTCCTGGCGACTTTGGTGGAGAGATGGTGGGACAGCAAAAACACCTTTCACTTTCCATCGTTCAAGGCCACCCTGACTCCCTAGATTTTTCCATGATTACGGGGATCAAGGTAGGAGGAGAACCTATCCCACTTGACCCCACCATTGGCTCATTCCCGAAAGCACCCACCCACTGGCTTGGTAGGGTCCCGCCACAGTTAGACCGCAGGCGCATTCGATACTCATGGCTCGTAGATAGCTATATATGGTTCGAGTGCACCGAGCCCCACTACTTTGAGTGGGTTGCTCAGGCATTCCTACTCTATCTCTTCGGTGCTTACCTGTTCATGAATAGGCAAAACACCGTTCAATTGTACTATTTAGGAGCCCTGCACGACCTCCACCGAGTGGCATCCTTTGATTGGGGAGGAGCAGCGCTAGCCACCTTGTACATGAGTCTGCGATCCATGTGTCGGGCCAAGGAGATGTTCGTGACGGGGTACTTGAGGATTTTTGAGGTATGATATTGATCACGCTCTTTATCCTTTAGTTAATTTGTATTCCTTATTGACCCGGCCTAACACTTATTCTGTTTATGTTTTTTCCTATTTTTATTGTTTTTTCTATTTATTTATAACTCTGGGCCTATGAGCTCTTGGGGTTACCGGCTCCTAAGAACACTCACCCTGATCCTCAGATCATTCTGAGGGTAGCTCGGTGGGGTCAAAGTACCCAGGAGAGGAAGGAGGATGCAAAGGAGCTAAACACGTATTGTCTCTACCTAGACCGCCTGTTCTCTGCACAGGTATGTTCTATTTCAAATTTCATGCATGTTTGACTCTCTTTCGGTGATTTCTCTTATATGTAACCTATGTTTGGTTCATTTTTCTTTCAGGTGTGCTAGCAGCTACGGGAGGGTATGGAGGCTAGGACAGGTGCTGATCTGATGAGGACCCTGTTGCAGGGCCCATTTCACAGGGAGTGGTTCCTAGGCGAGCGAGTAGTCCGGCAGTCACTGAGACTGGACCATTTTTGGATCCCCCAGCCACCTCCGCTGAGTATGAGGTCGACGCACACCATGCCCTTCGAGGACATCATCGAGGCAATGTACGGCTTCACGGCTGTAGATTTTCTAGTCGAGAGGGAGTACGCCACCTTTGCTCATGACTTCCTGATACGTCCAATGGACATCCATCTTGTAGACGTGGAGACTAGACAACCCTCAACGTCTCAAGTTTCTCCTATGGCTGGTGGTCGTCCTGCTCCTACTACTGCTAGTGGTGCTGCTGCGACTGCTCGTGCTGCCTCTGTTGCTGGTGTTCAAGCTCACACTCTGGGTCAGGCCGCACCTTTCTTCCCTCCTCTGCCTTAGGCAGTGGATATATTTAGGTTTGGACATCCTTGCCCCATTTCGATTCCCACTCATGTGGTGAAGGAGTTATGCATTAGCAGCAGGGATGGCCATGTACTTCCTATTTCACCATACTTTATGCATTTCCTTCTCTTAGCCAAAGTATGTCAGTCCGTCTAACATTTGTCTTTTCTTAGCCTATTTCAGGTTCCTCTTACTTATCATGCTTTTATGGAGGACTGCCTAACTACCATCATGGGTCTGATGATCTTGGTGAGGCAGCACTTTCAGATGCTCATCAACATGCTCCTGGACATTCTCCCTCGAGATCCCTTTCCTCACCCTCGCCCGGTGAGTGTTTTATTTTGTTTATTCACTCGCATGCCTTTCTCTTTTTCTTTTTTTATTGCATATGTACATATACTGATTGTACTTATTCTTTCTTTCTTTTTCTTCTCTTTTTTTTAGCCTCGCTTTATCAGCCATACTTTTGTCTATGGGACATCCTCGTCTTCCCGTGTCGCTACTCTGTCTGCTACCGGTTCATTTGCAGCTGCTTCCCAGGGACTTACCCCGCGAGCTGGGGTTCGGGCACGTCAGGCTGATAGTAATAAGGACTTCGACTCGGGGAATGCCACCACTTATGCATTCTCTGTCCCAGAGCCTCTGCATCGCACTCGTCACCGACGTGATTAGGATGTCCTGTGTTTTTCTCTTTTTATTGGATGTACACCTGAGATACACTTTTTCTTTTTCTATATACATTTTTATTTTTATGGAATATGCCTTCGTGCCTAATTGGATATTTTATTCAGCATTATTTTTAGTTTTTTTTTCATTTCCTCTTTTGTATGGATATTTAATTTATTTATATGCATTGATTGTACATTCTTCTTATGCTTGGAAGCTGTATATACCACTTATGTACATGAATGTTTACAGGGTTATGTATAAGATTTTATAGGGTTATGTATAGGATTTTACAGGGTGATATGTATAGGATGCTATGTACAGGAATTATGTACATGAAATATTTACAAAAAATTTGTACAGGGAATATTTACAGGTTTCATGTACAGGGTTTAAATATGAGTAGGAATTATGTACATGAATATACAAGGATTTTATTTACAGGATGTTGGTGCCTGAATCTGAACGGTATTCTAGAGATCGGCGTGCTATTGAAACGATCGGCTTGATCCTTCCCTGTTCGTCAGTTGAGTACCTGCAAAAGGTTAGGACCTAGACACCGATGGGGTGCCGGCCTAATATTCTTCGATGCTTAATTCAGTGGATAGGCAGTTGAAATAATCAAAGTAGAATGCAGGACTAGTATGTAGATGTCAAGAATGACGTATCTTTTGAGACTGTAGATGTTTACTACTTATAGCGAGGCAGGGGTGCGAAATCTGAGATACAATGGGGATGAATCCCTAATCTCTTGGGATTCGGCAAGATTCTCTGTGATTTGAGCAATATTTTTGAGATATCCGTTTGACCCGGTCCCCAATTTATTGCTAAAATAGCTATTTGAAGTGATTCTCAGAAAAATTTGTGGCATTGATTTTGGAGTAGACTTATTATGGGTGCTCGGTATGCCTGGGCTGACCGAGCGATTATGTGAGTCTAGCTGCCTGTGCATGGGATTAGTCTGATCGGGCTCGGATAAACCTTAGTCGGGTTCAAGATTTGGTTGACCGAAATTGGTGCTTAATCTGGGTACGAGGCCTGATCGGCCTAGTCGGCCACTATACCCCTCGGTCATCTTTAGCCGATCGTTCAGCTTTATACCTATTAGATGCCCCTATTCTCGAGCAAAACTTTCTCGGTAAAGGGAATATTCTAGAATGACGGTTGCACGAAGTGCGAGGTGATTTTTACTCTTCCCGAGGTGACAGCTCGGTCTATCAAACATCGCATCTCATCTAATGGATGTCTTTTCAAATGCCAAAAAATGGTGGCCTTTTGGCCTTCGGTTGACACATGGATTAATCTAGGCCGTTGCCAGCCTTTCGTTTGGATGGTCGATATCTTTTAGGTTCTGGGTCCGTTGGATCAAGGATTCTAGTTTTAATCTAGACCGTTGGAGATTGCCTACATATACGGGAGGCAGGCCTCTTCTTTCTGTTTTTTACGGTTTTGCTTATTTCAACTCTTTCATCTCTCTCTTTCTTTCACCGACGATCATCCTTATCTTTGGCGAGCAAGCTTGTGATCTCTACATTCGACGTTGCATCCTCTCCTTCTTCCAGTAAGTTTCCTTGTTCCTTTCTCCCCCCTTTTTTTCTAGTTTTGTTCTTCCTTTTCTCTTGTTATGTCCTTCCTTTGAGGAGCCCACCCTGACTTCTTCCCGTTCTGAGATAGAACCTCAATCATACCCTCGCTTCTCTCCTCATTCTCCTTGGTTTTTTATCAATCGTTTAGAGTTCTTCCATAGGTCTTTCCCTATTGCCCCTTCTATTGATTTTTTTATTTTAGATAGCCCTGCTTTTGATTTGGCCTGTAGAGAGGCTTTGACTGTAGCCCGATTTCTTATACCCCTTATACGACGGGGTACAATGGTGTACCCCCATGAGGTTGAGTCATCCGGGGATCGACAATCCCCATCTGGGTCAGAGACTACGATCTCAGCCCCTAACCTTACCCCTAACCCCGTTTCTCCCCTTGTGTGAGGGCATCTCTCACCTATGGGTGGGGAAAGCTCTGGGTCGATCGCTCACCTTTTTGAGGAGGTCGACCAGGGCTTCGCTGCCGAGCCAATTGCTTCAGTTTCTTAAACCTCGGATATCGAGCGCTTATACAAAATGTTTTCATTTTTTCCTCCATAGTCTGTAGGATACTTGACCCGAGTGACCGAGCGTGTTCCCGTTCACTCAGGGAAGTATGTTTGTATGAAAATGCCTTCTCGACTGGTTTGCGTTTGCCCTTTCCCCGCTTCGTCTGAGAGCTCTTGGACTTTCTAGGTTTGGCTCTGGGGCAATTAATGCCCAACGCATGGACGATTCTTTTTGGGGCTATCATTCTATGGGAAGAGGCCAATGGGGGCCAATTCCACCTTACTATGGAGGAGTTCCTCTACTGTTACCAACCCATGAAGAAGCTGCCTGGGTGGTATTTCTTCCAATCTCGATCGGACGATCGAGTGCTGGTCCTGGACTGCCCCTCCTCCAATAAACACTGGAAGGAACATTTTTTCTTAATCTCAGGAGAAGGTTGGGAATTCCAGTCTTGGGAGGAAGTAGGCCCCAACACCCCTAGGATCATCCCCTACTGGGGGCGCCCTCAGCCAGGGGACATCACTGTCGAGCTCTTGGTGGATGAGGAGGTCAAAACCAGGGTAAAAGCCGCCAGAGAGTTCAGGGATAGATCTTTCAGCATTCTGATGACCCCCAGAGGTTGAGTGCTTGGCTGCTCAGCACGGATAGCCCGAGTGAGAATCTTCTGCCTTCTATTTTAAGCCAATATTTTTATTATATATTCCTTTTATATCTCTTTATTTCATTTATCTCTAATGTTGCCTCTATATTTGTTGTGATCAGGAATGTCAAAAAGACCAGAGAAAGCGAGCATAGTGAAGGTGAAAGCCTGGCTTGCTGGTGACGCAGGGGGTTCACTTTCAAGGAAATGGCTTAGAACAACTCTCCCGACTGCCCGGGCCCAGGGGACTAAGGTGGTGGAGCTCAACACTGAGAAGCGTCCTCCTCCCGAGAACACTCCTGGGTTGGGGGCCACCTCTGAACCTCCCCCGTCCATTCCTTCGAATTCCTCCATGCCTCCTGCTCCAGCTCTCCCTGCCTCTGCTTTACCAGCAAGGGTCGCCAAAGCCACCCCCTTAGGGCGTCTCTCTTCGGCCCCTCCTGAAGAGGTTTTGACCAACATTAATGTCGCTCGGGAGAGGATGTTTAGCTTCGTCAAGAATTTGAGCGATCATCTCTCGTCATCCGGGACTAGTCCCTTGGCCAATGATATGTTCATTGACCTCACTCGGGTAAGTTCTCTATTTCTTAATATCTTTTCCTTGTATTTTTGTAGCTAATCATCGTTTGACTTTTGTTTTTGTAGTCCTGTGCTCGGGCGTTCGTGATGGCAGGCCGCTGCTATCAGCGTGAACTCCAGATCACGACTGAGGTTAAGAAGTCTTCGGCCCTGGAGGCAAAGGTCGCCAAGCTGAGAGAGGGACTGAGGAAAGCTCAAGATGAGATCGATGTTGTTTGGGCCCAGATTCAAGAGGCAGAGAGGCTGAGAGTCTAAGCAGAAAGGGAGAAAGCCCTCACCGAGCAGGGGAGGAAGGTGACGGGAAGGAGAGCCGAGGAGAAGATCGAGCAGGTGGAGGCTGCCAGTGCCTCTACTGAGAGGAGGACGACTCGTGCCCAGGCCCAGGTGGATGAGGTATCGGCCAAGCTGGCCCAGGCAAGGGCAGAGGCGATCGAAGAGTTCAAGGCTTTAGAGGATTTTAGCATTGAGACCACTGAGTTCTACGCCAGTGGTTTTAATGTGATGAAGACGCAGGTTGCTGTGGGTGTTAAGGAGATTGACTTCTCCCCCTTTTCCTGGGATGATGAGGAAGAAGCCGAAGAACCTCCGGCTAATAGAGGAAAGGATGCACCACCTCCCCTTGCCTGAACATTCTGTTGTAATTTTTGTTCATTTTTTGTTGTAAAAACAATCTTTTTGTCTTAAATTTTGGATGTTTTCACTACATGCCTCTGAATGAATGTCTTCTTTCATTTTGTATTTCGATTATTTTGCTAAGTGTTGGACCCCTCGGTCGGCCCAGTCGTACCTGGGTGATCCTTTTTATCTTGACTAACCAGTACTTTTGAACATAATTTTACCAAGTCTCATCTCTCGGTCGTTCTTTTTCGTGGGATTGGTTGGGTCCTTTAAATGACTTATCTGCCCTATGGCCGACCATATTTTGGACTGATTTGGTTGTGGATCTTTGAGTCTTCGGGTCTCGGTTGGATACCTTAAATCGATCCAACCACCATTGGGCCGACTAAGTCCTGAAGTGACCTAGACAATTAAACTTTGAGTCTTTGGGCCTCGGTTGAATACCTTAAATCGATCCAACCACCATTGGGCCGATCAGGTCCTGAAGTGACCTAGACCATTAAACTTTGAGTTTTTGGGCCTCGGTTGGATACTTTAAATCAATCCAACCACCATTGGGCCGACCAGGTCCTGAAGTGACCTGGACATTTGAACTTTGAGTCTTTGGGCCTCGGTTGGATACCTTAAATCGATCCAACCACTATTGGGCCGACCAGGTCCTGAAGTGACCTGAATAGTTGGGCTTTGAGTCTTTGGGCCTCGATTGGATACCTTAAATCGATCCAACCATTATTGGGCCGACCAGGTCCTGAAGTGACCTGAACAGTTGAACTTTGAGTCTTTGGGCCTCGGTTGGATACTTTAAGTCGATCCAACCACCATTGGGCCGACCAGGTCCTGAAGTGACCTGGATGGTTGGCGCACGGCAGATATACAATTTTATGAAAGCATGGGGACATATAAAAAAAGGATACTTTTATTGCTATCATTTTACATGCTTTCTTACTGGTAGTATTTCCTGAGGTTCTCGGCATTCCATACATGTGGGAGTACTCTGTCAGTCGCATCTTTTAGTCGATATACCCCGCTTCTTACTCGATCTTCGACCTGGTATGGGCCTTTCCAATTTGGGCCTAACTTTCCCTGTTGGAGATTTTTAGTGGCGAGGGAGACCTTTCGAAGGACCAGGTCCCCTATTTGAAACTCTCTTTTCTTGACGTTGTTGTCGTAGTAACTCTTCATCCTTTGCTGGTAGATCGCCATTCTGAGAGCTAAAGCTTCTCGTACTTTATCTACTTGATCCAAGCCTTCTCGAAGGGCTCGGTCATTCTTTTCTTGGTCAAAGTTGGTGACTCGGTGGCTTGCAAAACCAATCTCCACCGGGATGACTGCTTCACTCCTATAGGCAAGCATGAATGGTGTCTCCCTTGCCAGGGTTCAGACCGTGGTCCGGAATGCCCAAAGGACGTTTGGGAGCTCCTCGGCCTAGAGGCCTTTCGCTGATTCTAGTTTAGTTTCGGTCATTTTTAAGATCGTCCTATTGGTCACTTCGACCTGGCCGTTGGCTTGAGGATGGGCAGGGGAGGAGTACCTATTCTGGATGCCGAATGAGCCGCAGAACTGTGTAAATCCCTTGCTGTCAAACTGTCGGTCATTATCAGTGATGATGTTTCTTGGGATACCGAATCGGCATATGATTGACTTCCACATGAAGTCTGTTGCCTTTTGTTCGGTAATTTTTGCCAGTGGCTCGGCTTCTACCCATTTGGTGAAGTAGTCGATTGCCACTATTAGGAACTTCACATGTCCTCCTCCGGTCGAAAAAGGTCCTACTATGTCGATTCCCCATTAGGCGAATGGTTATGGGGTGGTGATTATGGTGAGTTCTTCCGGCGGCTGTCTAAGGATGGTTACAAACCTCTGGCATTTGTCGAACTTCTTGACAAAGTTCTCAGTGTCCTTCTGGATGGTGGGCCAGTAGTAACCAGCCCTTAGAATATTTTCTGCTAGGACCCGAGCGTCCGAGTGATTGCCACATATCCCTTCGTGGATTTCTTTTATTATGTACCCAGATTCTTCTTCTAAAATACACCTTAGGTAGGGTACCAAGAAACCGCGTTTGTAGAGGACGTTGTCGATGAGCGTATATTTGCTTGCTCGGTACCTCAATTTTTTTGCTTCTACTCGGTCAGAAGGTAATTAACCGTCTCGCAAAAAGTTGATTATACTCTCTGTCCAAATCACACAGACTCGTGCCAAGTTTACTGCTGGTGGTGTCTCTCCTTGGGTGATGCTCGGCTGGGTCAGGTACTCTGTTAATATTCCTTTACCTATTTGCCTCTCGGGAGCTGAGGCCAGCCGAGCAAGATCATTGGCTCGCTGGTTGTGGTATCTGGGGACTCTTTCGATCATGAACTTATCAAATTTAGCTGTTAGCTCCTCAGTGATGGCTTTTTAAGCTTTCATTCGATCTTCTCGGGCTTCGTACTGGCCTTGGATTTGACCGACCACTAGCTGTGAGTCACTAAAGAGCCTGACCTGTGTTGCACCCAATGCTAGTGCCAATCTGAGGCCAGCTATGACTGCCTCGTACTCAGCTTCATTGTTGGTTACTTGAAAGCCAAAACGTATGGAGTACTCCAGTTTATCTTTTTGCGGGGAGACGAGGACGAGGCCAGCGCCGCTGGCTGATTGGTTCATGGACCAGTCTACGCTAATTGTCCATACCTGGTGAGCATCGAAGTCTACCTCGATTCCCGGATCAGCTACTGAGGGGATCACCTCTAGTAGATTGATGAGCTATTCAGTGGATGAGGTCTCGACCGTAAACTCGGTGATAAAGTC
Organism: Aequorea victoria; assembly: GCA_032361285.1. Classification (NCBI taxonomy): domain Eukaryota; kingdom Metazoa; phylum Cnidaria; class Hydrozoa; order Leptothecata; family Aequoreidae; genus Aequorea; species Aequorea victoria. Next base: position 4,213 of record JAUTBS010432922.1, on the reverse strand, counting down.
TGCTATGGCTTGCCCTTTGATGGCTTGTTGTAGTCCATACTGGATGTCGAACTCACCTAGCTCCATTGACACTGTGCCAGACATCCAGAGGCCTCTGGCCTTTGCAATACCTGCCATAGTGGTTAGTCGGTCTGTACGACTATGGTGTGGGACTGAAAGTAGGGATGTAGTCGTCTGGCCAAGATGACCAAGGCGAACGCCAGCTGCTCCACCCGAGGATATCTGGATTCTGCTCCTCAAAATGCCCGACTTGTGTAGTAGATGGGTCTTTGAGTTTCTTTTATTTCTCGGATGAGGGCCGAGCTTACTACCATTTGGGAGATGGCCAGGTAGAGCGAGAGCTTCTCCCCAGGAACTGCTCGAGAAAGTAATGGGGAAGAAGCTAAGTTCAGCTTGAGATCGGTGAATACCTGTTCGCATGCTTCAGTCCAGTCGAACACCTTTTTTAAGACACCGAAGAAGGGCATACATCGATCGGTGGCTCTGGATATGAACCGGTTTAAGGCTGCCAACCAGTCGGTGATTTTTTGTACCTCCTTGGTTGTCCTCGAGGACTGCATCTCTATGACAGCTTTGATCTTCTCAGGGTTGGCTTCGATCCCTCGCTCGCTGACCATGAAATTGAGAAATTTGCCCCCCGAGACTCTGAATGCACACTTTTTCGGGTTGGACTTCATATTGAAGTTGTGTAGTGCTTGGAAGATCTTCTCAAGATCTATAAGGTGTTCTGTTACCTTTTTTGCTCTTTGTCAGCATATCATCTACATATACCTCAATATTTCTTTCGCTCTACTTTTTAAAGATAAGGTTGACGAGGTGCTAGTAAGTTGCTCCTGCGTTCTTGAGGCCGAATGGCATAACTCTGTAGTAGTAAGTTCCTTAGTCCGTGACGAATGAGGTCTTTTCTTGGTCATCCTCATTCATTAGGATCTAGTTATAACCTGAAAAGGCGTCCATGAAACTGAGAAGTTCATGACCGCTGGTGGAATCCACTAGTTGGTCAATCCGAGGGAGGCGATAGTTGTCCTTAGGGCAAGGCTTATTGAGGTCGGTAAAGTCGATGCACATCCTCCATTTTCCATTCAATTTTTTTACCAAAACTACATTGGCTAACCAATTAGGATAGTGTACTTCTGGAATAAACTCTGCGTTGAGAAGTCGCTCGACCTCGGCTGCTATGGCCTCGTTCCTTTCTTTGGTAAAAATTCGTTGCTTCTGTTTGACCGGCTTGTGGAGCCGGTCGACGTATAGGTGATGCATGATTACCTCAAGGCTGATCCCAGTTATATCTTCGTGTGTCCAGGTGAAGATGGACTGATGCCTTTTTAAAAATCTGACCAGCTCGGTCTTCATATCGGGAGGAAGAGCTGATCTGATCTGAATTTCCCTCTCTGGTCTGGTTTCATCTAGGCTGACTTTGATGAGGTCTTCCACCAGCTCTCCTCTTTGGATGAGCTCTTCGTCTCGGACCTCGGCCGTATCGAGAGTTAGGTTTTCCTACAGTTTAGGCCCTCGAAGGGAGGTGTTGTAACACTCTTGGGCTGTGGTCTGGTCGACTCTTAGCTCTGCTGCTCCATGCTCGATTAGGTATTTTAGCATCAACTGGTAGGTTGAGGTCACTACTTTTAACTGATTGAGAGTTGGTCATCCCAGGATGGCGTTGTAGACTGATTGGCAATCCACTACCAAGAAGTTCACCATCTGAGTTACTTGTTTTGGGCTAGAGCCGATTGTAAGGGTAACTCGATCGACCCCAACAGTTGTATTCTTTCTCCAGTAAATCCCACGAGGGGCGATCTGACCGAGTGCAACTTCTCTCGATCGATGTTGAGTTGGTCGAAGGCGTTGCGAAATAAGATATCGACTGAGCTGCCATTGTCCACCAAGATCCTGCGCACCTTGTAGTTGGCCAGGACCATGGTGAAGACCAGGGGGTCGTTGTCACGCCCCATTTTCAGAAATGGTGACCGACCATGATTTAAGGACCTTGGCCCAATAAATCAAATAACCCATAAATAGAATTCGACTATCTATAAGTCAAATAAATATTCATTCTTCTTAGGTTAAGTCATAAAATCCTTTTCATCACAATAGGGTCAAAATGCCCATAAAACTGTATCTCATCAAAAGTAAATATTGTTCTGTCTTAAAATGCAGAAGCTAAAATATAACTGGTAAATGATGAAAAGTAAATGCCAAATGCCCTAGAGGTCCATGGTCTTGGATCCTCCGCCGAAGTCCGCATCATCTCACTGGTTATCTGAAAATGTTATAGCAACGTCAGTATAAACTGGCGAGTAACATCATGATAGTACAATACAATTGCAAAGCATGGAACAAAATATCTGTATAACAACATATCATGGCATGCCATAAATACTATAAGAAAAATGATTATTCTTGTCATTTCATTTCATCTCTTGAAAATAAGTATATTTTCATTTAAATTCAATATCATCTTGTGTCATCAATTTCTTAACTTATAACAATGCTCGTACAAGAGTGGGATCAATTAATAATAAGTATCATTGCCACAATATACTCGGGGTCTCTTGATCCTTGGATCCAATATCGACAGAAGAGTCACTTAGGTTGGCGTCTGAGATTGTTCTCAACTCGATTCCAGTTAAAATCACCGGACTTACCCGGACTGTTCCTTAACCGTTGAGTCAATTAGAGTCAACACGGATCAACCGGTGCTCTTCTATAATTGGCCAAAGTCACCTCAGAAGAGGAATCTCCTTTGGACTTGTTTCATATCCAAGATTTCATCTCATGTTCGCATTTCATATTAATCAAGAAGATATTTTTTCTTCTTTGAATCATCCTTTGCCATGAGTTTTTGTAAAATTTATCATACACTTGTTTTGAAAGCATTTAAATAAAACTTATTTGATCATTTATAAAATTAGTTTATAGCATCAAAATAATTGAGATAATGTAAACAGTTTAACTAAAATGATTTTTTGGGAATTTGAAAATTTTTAACGAAAGATAGTAGTATGAAGTCACTCACCTTGAATCCGAATTAGCCTCTAAGCACAAGAATTCAATGTGTAGATGATACGTCAACCTGATACCATAATTCAATAATTATAATTATATTTTGAGACTAAAGAACTAACTTAAATCTAGCAAACGACCCTTTAACTCAAAATTGTTATTAAATTAATTTAATTAACTTTTTAGATTGATGACCAAACAGGACCTAAGGATTCCTAGGTCAATTTCATGTGTTAGGTTGTTCATTATTTGATTTAAAATCCTTTTACATTGTCCAGACATAAAAGGGGCGACACAAACAAGCTTTGTGTCGACACAACGGAGGATAAATATAACAACAACTCACTATTTTGGCCATAACTTTCTCTCTACTTGGAATTTTTATGTGAGGTAAAAACTATTGGAACGAAGACATCTAGGGTTTCAATGTAGACACAAGCATGACCCTATTTGGATTCCTAATGAGTAAGTTATGTCCGTTTGAAGTCGGAACACAAAAGCTATCATGAGTTGATACAAAATACATTCTGCCAAATCGCGTCCGGATGCAAATGGAGTCCATCCGGATGCAAAAACACCGAGACAACCATTTAAGCTCTGTAAATGAAGTTCTCCATGGGTTCTTTCACCTCTTTTCTTATTTAACCTTTATATATGTTATTTTATGATGTTTTCGGAAGTTTTCAATCCATTTTTCAGATCAATTATACAATAGTTTAAGAGATTGATTTCATATATATATAAGCTGTGATAATATTGTATATACAGTCTATATTTCTCAATTCTTCTTCTTCTGGTTCACAATCTAACCTTGTTTAATTATAATTTATACATTCTGATAACAATTCTCTCTAATTGAATAGATGATACATATATATATAGATAGATATGTAGTTACAGTTTATACAAAAATAAAATAGAGTGCATCTTCATACCCGAATTCTCCAGATGATGATGAAGACAAGAAGTGGACGATGATGGTGCCAACGGGTTCTGAGATCGACGTCAATACCAATACTCGTGATTGTGGCGACACTCAACGGTTGATTATGAGCAAAAAATTAACAGGGTTGGATTAATTTGTGAAAATGGGGAAGAACAAGAATGCCGAAGAACAGGAAGATAGAGGAAGCTGTGAGAGCAAAGTGGGTTCTGAGAGATGGTGAGAAGCCAGGGATTGCAATTGGTATTTATAGGAGCCAATGGAGCA
>JAUTBS010432811.1:0-15762 GCA_032361285.1 Aequorea victoria | reverse complement strand
TTGATTTTATTTCTTATTTTAAGAGTTTCTTCTCTGTATAAATATGTGATACAGTTGAAATAAAACTTTAAGATATTCCATTCTGAATTTCTTCTAATTCTAAACAAATATCTGTTGCAGGTAGTCATTCTTCGCCATTGTATCATTTTGATAGCAAGCACGTCTTTCTTCATGGTGAACTTTAGAAGGTGTATATAGATCATCTTCCTACTTATGTTGTCTCTGGCAGTGAGTAACTTGACTGTCAATTGCGTAAGGCTATGTACGGTCTAAAACAGTTTCACTGTGCCTGCTTTAATCGCTTTAGCTTTGTTGTGCTTGACTATGGCTTCCAGCGTTCTACTTTTTATCATTTTGTTTATTTATCTTGTCACTGTTAAAAACGGATTTTATTTTTAAAAGTTATTGGTAAACTTTGAGCTAAAATAAAGTGGGACCCACACGTCTTTTAAGACGGGTCCGGTTACATCGCGGTCTCGTGAGAGGAGATGAACGACGTATATTTGTTTGCGCAAATCCGCTAAATGATGAATGAGATATTGATGTTCAAAATCACTACTTGAATATGGGTTTAATGGAAAACTTAAATGCTATCCCACATTGGAAGAAGATGAGTTCTTAAGTGGGTATATAAGCTTCAACCTTAGAATTGGGTTTGGGCTCTAAGGAGCACCCAAGTTTTGTACGTGGGGAAGGACCTACCCAAGTGTGGGTTTAGGCTTGACCCAAAATCTTACATGCGCGCTCCGCCACCCGCCAGTCTGGCTTGGTTCGGGATAGGACAAGCCGTGAGCTTGGGCTTAGGTCTGGGTCAAAAGATCAAGGAAGCTCAATTTTTGGGGGAAAATTTATTTAAATAATTCTTATTATTTAAATAATTTTCCGAATCAGTTTATCTGTTAAAATCCAACGGGTTTAGATTTTTTCCGAACCAGTTGAGTCTGTTTGATTTAAGCCGAGCAGGTGTGATATTGTTCTGAACCGGTTTGTATCCATTTGCGTAACCCGAACAGGTACAGTGACTGTTCTCAATAGTAACCTGGGTGGTCATATAAACACAGCCCCTCTGCATGGTTTTGTCATCCGAAATTTCTTCATGCATACTGCTTTCTGCATTGCTTGAGTCAGACAGTACAACGATCCGTTGGTTCGCCGAAGGCCGAAGATTGTTGTGTTTCTTCTTTGGGCAGTAAGATCGTTTGGGAGAAAGACGTCCAAATTCCATAAGCACCTGTGTGGGGGGCGAATCTATCTTAAGAATATAGTGTCAAACACTAGCCTCGATCAGTCTGTAAATTTTAATTACTTTATAAAACAGATTCGGATTTTTCCAAAAACAGTTTTAGAATTTTAAATATATCCAGTAAAAACAGTAAATTTTCCAACAGTCACTCCTCTAGCGATGCCATTATATTTATCATCTATATTGATATCATTATTTGTGATGATGATATCATTATTTTGGTGAAATTTTGAACTTGTTCAATATAAATATTAGTGGATGAGGGAGAGAACCCCAAGTTACTCCCTCTTCCCATCGCTGCACATCGTTTCTCTCTTCTTCTCTTTTCTCCTCTATCTATCAAAACTGGCAATTACTTTTAGAGATCCCTTTTCTTCCAGAAAAAAATGCAAGTTTTAGAAATTGATGATTTTGGAAGTCAGGTCTATTGCTTTCAAATTTCTGTCCCTATTGGAATGGAATTTCCGCTTGTCCCTGACATTAAAGCACTTTTTACACGTACTATTGGATAACCTAAAGCTGTGTTCAATCTGTCATGGTTAATTGTTTTCTGAGCCGCATGGCACGCTATTTTTACTGTAAAACACATCTGATTAGATATGAGATAAAATTGAGTGATCAACAACCATCTGGTAATTTCCCGCTGTTCATACACAGCTATGTGTGAACCGCTAAGAAAGGTTATCTTAACACCTTGAGATGCCCCAGGCTCGGTCTGTTATCCAATTATATGTGTTTTCTTCAGTACTTATTTAGCTATGCGATCAATAGTTTATTTGAATTTCTGCAAACAATTCCGAAGGTTACTTTAGTACCTAGCCTAACCCTCCTAAGTCCAACACCTTCAATTAATGGGGACTAGCCCTGAAGAATGAACTTTCATTAATCATTTATCAGAATATATTAATGAAAATATTCTTAAATAGAAAACATTAAGGCACACCAAACAGTGTGCGTCCAGCAATGGTCATTCCATGTAGAGAACTTCAATAATTAAAATATTCTTAAATAGAAAACATTAAGACACACCAGACAGTGTGTGTCCAGCAATGGTCATTCCATGTAGAGAACTTCAATAACAAAAGATTGTCATGGTGATTAGTCATACCTGCGTCCAAGAGCCTGGAGAAAGTTCTGCATATTTCCGATTAGTAGAGCAAAAAGCAAGAGTCCCAAGCCAATGATGAACATAGTAAAAAGGACTTCCCAAACAAAATAGCTCGGAATTTGATTTCCAGCCAGTGTACTGATTTGCTTTCAAAAAGGAAACAAGGTGTCGTCAATAAACAAGTTAAACTTGCAAGTGCCACAATATAATACTAATAGATACAAAACCAAGACACCTTTAATTATTATAGTGAAATAAAAGAAATCATATTTCATACCCACAAGCTCATGTCTAACATAATCCAGAAGTCAAATTATCTCATGCAAAAGGTGAACATATTTTTTCATTTTTTACACAGTAATGCAATTAAACTAGAATGCTAAAAGATGATTGCAAACACAAGTAATAATTATGATAAGAACTGGATGAATCAAATTTGACATATCACCCTCCGTGGACGACTCTTGCGGGAGAACCCTTAGGTTTTTGGGGCATTGGATTCTCACCAATGTCTTCTATTTTAATAAGACAGTGCAAAACTCACCAAAGTTGCTTTTGATTGTGAATGAGAAAATTCAACAACAGTTTCTTTCTTTTTGAGAATGATACCGGAATATGCTATTCAAGGACAATAAGAATACAGTAATCTTAAACTCTAAAAAATTTCAAAACTCAAAGGGTATTTACTCATTTTAGTATTTTTTTTTCTCCTGGTAGATGGCGCAAAATTATTTTTAAATTACCAAAGCTAGATACAGTTTTTACAAGTGAAATTAATTCTCTATTTGATTTGAACAACACAAGCAATAAATTGATATACGCGTAACACTTTGCGCGATAACTTATTTAACATCTCAATTTTTGTTGTTTTGTCAATTTAATATGAATTAAAATGCATCTTAGAATTCAAAGCAATACACTACACATATACAAAAAACACATGATGCAGAATACAATACAGATTTTAAAACTATGCTTTTAGGGCTACTAATGAACTGAGCCACTTATAAAGATCAGAAGTTTGGTTCATAAAAAGACTCCTTTGTGTTAATTTGAACATATTTCAATCTGCAATCGAACCACACCTCAACTCATTTTGTAGGCCAGCCAAACCCAAACTAACCACTTGGAGTCAGCTCACAGAAACTCCAATTTATATTCTAAAATATTTGGGGTATTTTTCATTACAACTGACTGCTAAGAGGAAAGAACAGAGGTAAGGAAGACCTAAACCGACATGAGATGCCATAGTAAGTAAAATTATATCACTTTATTAAATCAAACTGAGCATATAGTCCTAAAAAAGTGGAATGGTAAAAAATATTCATGTAGCTGATCCTAATTTTGCAAACGTCACGTGTCCGGTCTGAGTCCGCAAAACCCTATAGCTGCAAATCTGAACCATCATAGAACAAACCTTTGTCTGTGGAGCTCTAAGATGCCTCAAAATCCATTTCACTGCTTCCCAGTGCTCCTTGCCCGGATTTGACATGAACATGCTCACGACTCCCACTACATGTGTAATATCAGGCCTTGTGCGAGTCATAACATACATTAGGCTGCCTATGGCTGATGCGTACGACACCTTTACCATGTGTCTCTGCTGTTTCTCACTGATTACTCACTGTTCCTATCCTACATTAATTTGAAAATAAGTTTGACCAATTTCATTCACACAAAGACATAGATGGTTTAAAATCATTAGGCGAGGATAGTGTGAAATATAATGTCATCTAAAACATGATATTTTCTCTGATATAGATGGTTTAAATTTGTTTTTAGAATTACAAGTTTTAGGAAGAGTTTTACAAATAGAAGAGAGCACTCCAGTTCATATATTGAATTCTATAAAAAGTTATATTCTTTTGTAAACACATGCATTGCTAATAGAGTTTTACGTACAAGACTCATTACTTATGCAGAAAGCAGAATTTTAAAATTAAAATTAATAAAGTTTTATTTAAAATTGACACTGTCACTATAGGGTAAGTGACTTATAATTTATACCAATTATATATTATATGTTAGTAAAACTTGAATATAAATAATTAATCCATAATTTTGCATTTCAAAAGCGAGAAAATTAGATTTTAATGAAACTAAATTACAATATAAAACATACAAATGGGCATCTATTCTGATTTTTCACCTTAGGCCTCAAATTAGTTTGAGCCGGCATTGAGTAAGGTTCACCAAGCCAAGAGCCAAGGCTACAGCACCAATCCAATGAAGTGCAATGATAGAGTGACATGTGGAAGCCTTATAGCATCTAGTTAGCCCTTGCATATCAGTAGTTTTTTTTAAGCAAAAATAGTTCAAGTTGATACCTGAATCATTTTCCTGGTTAGATTTAGGAGTCCTCAGGTGTCTATGGATATGTAAGGCTTTCAATTAAACAGGACAAGTGAGAAGAAAAACTTTCCTGCAACGGTGCTTTTTTATGGATTATGTGATAAAATTCAAACAGTAGGCATAATGCTTAAGAGAATATAGATGTTATTCCGGGACTCTTCTTCCACTTCTTGTTGTCTTCAACTTTTTGGACTTCTAGAGCTTTTGACTCGTGGGTATTAGGAGTAGAGGAGGACCTGATGGGGGAAGATGGTGTGCATTGCAATGGTTGGGGATGATGGGATAACAACCAACCCCAATGCAACAACCCTAGAGATCAATCACGCACACGAACAAGAAGATTAAAGCAAGCAATCAAGAACACAACACATAGTATACCTGGTTCGGCAATGGTACCTACGTCCACGGGTTCACGAGTCTATTTTATTGCTTTGAGAGAGTTTACAAGTCTTATGGAGGCTAGGGGAAATGGCTACTTTATATAATAAAGCATTATAAATCAATTAAGTTACTGAAGGAGACATTCTCACGCGGCGCCGTCCAGAGTCTCCAGACGGGCCTCGCCACCGTCCGAACGAAAATTCTCGAACAAAACTTTTACCGCATCGGTTGTCCGGACGGCTTGGACCCTGTCCGGGCGGAATACTCCAGAAGCTTCAAGGTACATTGTGCCTTCCATCATCTGGGCGACTTATGCCCCTGTCCGGACAGAACTTCACCCGATAGGATTTCCAACTACTGCCTTGGCCCGTCCGGACGGCCCTTAGCCCTGTTCGGACGAAAACGCTCAAAGAGGGCATCACCGAAATACCTCAACAATCTCCCACATGAAGATCAACCCGTCACCAAACCTTCGTCAACCCAACTCTAAGCAAACAACCAACTGTGAGACCTCATCCTGTCTTCTAAACCTAAAGACCAGCAGAAGTTGAGCACGTCTTCAACTTCTCCACCGTTATGGCCTTAGTGAACATATCTGTAGGATTATCCTTCGTGTGGATTTTGTCTAAAAAAAAATGACCCTCCTCCAGCATAGAGCGAATTAAGTAGTAATTTATGTTGATGTGCTTCGTTCTCGAATGAAACGCTATGTTCTTTGCGAGATGAATCACACTTTGACTGTCGCTGAATAACCGACAACTGTCTTGTTCCTTTCCCAGCTCTTTCAGGAAACAATTCATCCATATCAATTATTTGCAAGCCTCCATGGCTGCAACATATTCTGCCTCTGTAGTAGAGATGGTCACAATTTTCTGTAGCCTTGAGACCCAACTAACCGTTGCGCTACCCAAAGTAAAGGCATACCCAGTAGTGTTTTTCCCGTTGCCAACGTCTCGTGTCCGGTCTGAGTCCACAAAACCCTGCAGCTGCAAATCTGAACCATCATAGAACAAACCTCTGTCTGTAGAGCTCTAAGATGCCTCAGAATCCATTTCACTGCTTCCCAGTGCTCCTTGCCCGGATTTGACATGAACCTGCTCACGACTCCCACTGCACGTGTAATATCAGGCCATGTGTGAGTCATAACATACATTAGGCTGCCTATGGCTTATGCGTACGACACGTTTACCATGTGTCTACTGTTTCTCACTGACTACTCATTGTTCCTTTGAAAGCCTGGAGTGGCTTGCTAAAGGTGTGCTAATTGGATTAGCACTCTCCATGTTAAACCTTTTCAGGACATTCTCAACATATTCTGAGTGTGAGAGCTTCACTTTGCTGTTCACCCTGTCCTTGCTAATCCTTATACTAAGGATCCGCTTTGCTGCACCCAAGTCCTTCATTTCGAATTTACTAGACAATTGTGCTTTGAGATTGTTAATCTCACTCATGTCTGACCTGACCTTGCAACATGCATGTCATCAACAGAAAGGAGTAATATACCGTAAGAGTTAGAAAACGTCTTTACATAGCAGCAATGATCCCCGTGACATCTGTTGTACTCTGCAGTTGCCATGAACTTGTGAAACTTCTTGTACCACTGCCTCGATGACTGCTTCAAACCATACAAACTCTTCTTGAGCTTACATACTTTCTCTTCCTTACCTTCTATAACATACCCCTGTGACTGCCTTATATACATATCTTCCTCCAAATCACCATGGAGGAAGGAAGTTTTAACATCTAACTGCGCTAAGTGTAGGTTCTCGGCTGCCACAATGTTAAGTACTGATTTGATGGTAGAAATTTTGACAATAGGCGAAAAAATATGAGTAGTCGATACCTGATTTATGCTGGAATCCCTTGACTATCGACCTTGCCTTGTACATTTTGCTGCCATCTGATTCCTCTTTTAGTCTGTAGACCCACTTATTGTGTAAGGCTGACTTTCCCTTGGGTAGTTGTACCAAGTCCCAAGTCGGCTTCATAGAGAGAGAATCCATCTCACCATGCATTGCATGCTCCCACTCCTTGGTCTCAACCTGCAATGCTTCATCAAAGCTTTTCGGTTCACCATTATCAGCTAGCAGCAAATAATGTAAAGACGGTGAATAACGAAATGTAGGCCTACTGACTTTAGTAGATCTCCTAGGAGGAGGAATCTGTGGTTCAGCCTGTAGAATAGGCTATTAAACCAAGGGACCAGGTAATTCCGACTATTAAACCTCAAACTTCTGTCTTTATAGGCTATTAAACCAATGGATCATACAATTTCGACTCTTGTGCATGTTTATGGTCACCAATGGGTATCTTTTACCCCACTTCCCGTCACAAACCTAACCAAATCCAAATCCAATTTCTCCACACGTGAACACACATACACCGGCCACTTGACCCTGTCAAGTCAAATCACGTAAAACCACACAACCAAGTCCAAACGCATTTGAATTACTCATTTTCATTCACAAATTCTATCTTTCACAATTTATGTTTCGTTTACACTGAAATTTTCATAATCGTTTCCATTTCCATATTTATCACAATAAATCATTATAATTTCTCAAAATCTGTAGTCATTTCTCACGTAGATTCCGCAAACATTTCAAACGTGCGATAAAATCTATTTAATCACATAATTGCATCTCTAATTTCTTTTTTTGCATCTCTAATTTCACTATAAACATAAAATACATAATTTTCCCCAAATGTCATGGAAACCCTAATTTATTCAACTCTTCGTAAATCTTCAATTAAATCTACATGTCACATTTCCATCATTCTCTCTGTTTATTGATAAATGGGCTTTTATGCCAAGCTCCGTATTCCTATATCTTTTTAGGTTCAAAGGATTATTTTCACAAAACCCTAAAATCTCAACCCCACTAAAATATGCAATATCATACCTCAAAAATCAAACTAGAAGAGTGTAGAGAGGAAGACCAAAAAAATCCAAATGTGCCCAATCCAAAACTAATAGGTAGAGGTTTTAGTCCTCGTCGTGGAGATTATTTTTCCCCTTTTCGTCATAGCGAGATGTGCCTCTGAAGTCTCCCTATTATACCGCATAGTTTGTATATAGACATAGAGAGAGAAGGGGAAGAGAGTTATGGAGGAGAGGGAAACTAAAAGAGTAAATGAAGTTAGAGGAAAAGACAGGAGGGGGTGCCGACTTCCGACCAAGAAGAGAGGGAAGGGGTGGGGTGGGCCCCACCTCTAGAACAAGCTCGCCCTAGAATCTTTCCAAAACCCTACTGTCTCAAAATGCCTCTACCCTAACCAAATATTTCCAACAATGCCCATGCATGCCAAATAACCAAAATACCCTCGAGCTAAATAATTAATTCCATTCATCAAAATCTTACCCAATTCCATAAATTAAATACCCAAGCCTCCAACAACTCGTAGAGGGCCTACTAACACAATATCCAACATTGGGCCCATGGCTTACACAATCGTCGGACAATTGATAAATAACAATAATTAATAAAATTTCAAATCTCTACACAAACATATATTCGACCCTAAACTTCACCCAAACTCTAATAACCCAGCCCAGAGCCATATTCGGTACAAACTCGGGTCCAAATCCCCCCAGTCAAGTCTAGGCTTAGGTAGTCTATGAGCCCCAATGAGACGACCAAATGACAAAGTGTCTTGCTCGCTAAGCAGTGAGGGAACAAGAATGGCTCGCACATAGGACTGTAGGAGGCGAGGAAGCTGGGGTGGTTTGTTCATAAGAGGTGAGAAAACCATGGTTGCTCACCCGTAGAAGTATGACATGGAGCTTTCAGAGGTGCCACGTGGTAATGGTTTTCCAAATCCTACAAACCGACAACAAAATAGTTCCACTTTTCAACTCTTAAATGTTCCTACTATACAAGCACTACATTTCTCTTTCCACCTTCCATGGATAGCAATCTAGAGTGATCAGAAACAAAACGAAGAATCTTATTTTGTTTAATATGAATAGAGTGAAAAATAGAAAATAAAACGGAAAAAACAACGCTTTAAAGAAAGGGTTTTTAAAACAAAGAAACAAAACAATGAAGTAAAAATAAAATAAAAAAAGCAAAATGGTAATAGGTTGTGACTTCAAATACAAAAAAGTTTAATGAAGTGAGATTGAGTAGTTGAGGAAGTAGTATTCAGTTTAAAAACAAATTTGAAACAGAAAAAATTCTAAATCATGGAACTGCAATTAAATAAAGAGAAGAATGTGGGGAAGTAGAAAGAGACAGATAGGAAGAAAGGTGGGCAGCAAAAGAGCATCACCTCTGGGAGGGGGAAAGACATGGACAAGGCAGATAAAGAGGAGGTAACATTGTGTGTGATCTATGAAAATGAAAACCCTTTATTTTGCTGCTCATGGGACTCAAAGCACCAATCACTTCATGTTTTTACTTTCACAAACCAGGTTCCATGGTTTCATCAAAGCAAGTTAGAACATCAGCCTGTTGTCCTCTCTTTTTTTATGAGCATTGTCCTAATATTTATTAAAGCTTTTCAAAAACAGTTCATGGTAAAAAAAAAAGTATAAACAAAAACATGCCACAAACAATTTTCACTGTGCTCCCTTTCCAATTTCTAATTTTTGAATAAAAAAAAAGGAAGCAAGATGCCATCAGAGGGAGCCAAAAACTTGTTACATATTTAACAAGGACTGCACACACAAACTTCCTTGATTCAGTCCCTCAAAAATAGCTATATTGAATTAGGCCATTGTTCAGGTAGAAAGGCGTGCCACAATATATAGCCCAGGCAACATGTGCTAATAAGAAGTAGGTGTAAATATGTCAGAAAAAAATCGTAGGATGTGCCTCCTGTCTTACAAAACAGTGTGCAATGGATCTTAAGTTTGTGAAATTGCACATGCATTTGGTCTAAGGAATCTTTCCTTGTAAAAAAATATCAGAAGTTGAAAGCACCATCGTGAGCAAACTTCTGGCTGACATGTATGATTTACCCTTGAAAAGCATATTAACAAGAATAACTTGGTCAATATAGAAACCAAAATTTGGAGTGAAAAATATACATATCTACCTGGAAGCCCCAAAACAATGAATAAGTGTATCTGGTGATGACACTACGTTTTGTAGTGAGATTGACAACTTGCCCATAAATTCCATATGAAAAATTTCCACCACCAAAACAAGCAGTTGCGTTTTTGTTATTCGTCCAGTCATTCCATAATGCATTTTTCTTGAAGTCATCAACATTTTGCCCATGCCCGCAATCTATGAATTTCGTACATGTATCCATTCCGGAGTCACGGCAGGCATTTCGAAGACATTGATTTACTCTCTACCAAGAAGAGTAAGAAAGAAAATTGAATATAGAGTTCCAACTTCATCATGCAATAATAAGAATTTGCCAATCATCTTCCAACCAAATCAATGACAACAAACATGTAAAATACAGAAAGAGAAAATATAAATAACAGTGTCATGTTCATGAAGCTAGACGAAATCATGAAACAATGAAATCAAGTATACACCCATGATTTGGGGGGCACAAAGTACATGTGAAAATACATAAAACCAATGTCCATAAAGTTAAACTACTCAAATGTCAAAGTTGGGACTTCAACACAAGGCTCTAATTAGTTTTCTTGCAATGAAACAATTTCTTTTGGCAACATGGAAGCTAAATGAAATTAAGAACAACGGAAGGAATGATTAATTCATCGCATATAAAAGTGGTTTCCAAAGCTTACAAGGGGACAAACCCATGAAAAACACAGGAAACCTGTTTAATCCCATATAGATTCTTCTCAAGCTTCTTAATGCACTTGACATTTTCTTCTTTTTTATCTTCGAGGAAAGGGGACAAATGGTAATCTCATTAATAGGCAGGGCAGGTGATGTAATCCTTATCCTTGATTAGTTGACCGGATTAAATATCCAGATTACCCTTTAAAAATTATAAAAAAATGCTTAATGTCATCATTATCCACAAAAAGAAAGAAAAGACAACCTTCCAACTTATTGAAGGTTTAACTTTCTGTGCTGGTCATCTCCAACTAAAATTTCTTTATCCTGATTCTGTTGTGCGATGTCAACAATATGGCTATCCACAATCAATCACTACTCCACCTTTCTATCGCTCAACCCTACGTTGTACGTCTACGGCGTGTTTACAATATCCGATGATGCAGCCTTAGGCTTTAAAAGGAGAAATGAGGCTATACAGGGAACACGCTAAAGAGTTGAAGATCGAGCCCAAGATAATCATTATAGAAATCAATGGGGCATCAAGAGGTGATACGTTCATTATAGCGGAGATGAACAGATTACGTAGCTATTCAATGGTGATTGATATGGGAAGTGTTTTGGGGTTGAGTGGAGACTTCTCAGAAGAGTCAACTCAGCGGTGCAACTCAGTTGGCGGACTTAGCGAGTCAACCCAGAGATTCCGTCTGTACGGTGGCAGTTAGTGGGTTTGGACGAGCTACTGGAATGGAGCGTCCAGACGGTGATGAATTCCGTTCGGACGGAGGTTGGACAGTGTGGTCACGGGGAAATTCGGTTCGGGCGAGGGCAAAGCCATCCGGACGGCCGACATGGTGTTTTCAAGGTTACAACAAGGTCGTCCGGACGGGGCCTTAGGCTGTCCGGAAGGCGCCGCGCGAGAACTTCTCCTCTAAAACCCTAGTTCCCTATTATAGCTCCATTTATAAATATATAATATGGAACCTAGCCTCGTGAGGCGTTTTGTACTCTATAAACACTCTCAAAAATGATAAGAAAGTGATCTATGATCTCGTGGACGTAGATACCATTGCTAAACCACGTATATTCTGTGTTGTGTGTTTGATTCTAGTGTTCTTCGTGTTCATTGTGATTGTTCTTGTTTGTCGTTGTATCGCAACAAATGGTAACAGAGCTCCTGGTTAGGAGATCGAAGAGTATTCAATGGCAGAAGACAGAAAGATCAAAGATGAAAAGTTCAATGGCTCGAACTTTACCTTTTGGAAGATACAGATTGAGGACCTTCTATACCAAAAGGATCTCTACCTATCTTTGCCAGGGATGAAGCTGGGGACTATGTCAGATGTTGATTGGGTTATACTGGATCGTAAATCCCTCGAGACCGTGTGACTGAGACTTGCACCGTCAGTACCATCCAACATTGCAAAAGAGAAGACGACAGCAGGATTGTTTGCGATACTTGAGAAGATGTACGAGAAGGGGAAGCCTTCTGCATCAAATAAGGTATATTTAATGAAAATATTATTCAACTTGAAGATGGCAGATGATGCAGCAGTGGCAGAACATCAGAATGACTTCAATACCATAACCAACCAGTTGGAGTCGATGGGTACTGAGTTTGATAATGAGGTATGTGCTCTCGTTCTCCTATCCAGTCTACCAGAGAGTTGGAACGGATTGGTGGTTGCAGTGAGCAACTCCTCGAGTTTAGCAAAGTTAAAGCTGGAGGATATTGTCGTATTCATTCTAGGAGAAGAGGCCCGAAGAAGATCTTCAGGGGAGGAATCTACTTCTAGTTCAATTTTGAATGCAGAAGGCAGAGGCAGAAACAAAGTCCTGGGGAACAACAAAGATCGGGGTAATAACAAGTCCAAGCAAAGAAATGGTCAATCTAAGTCTCGAGGAAGCGAGCAGTGGTCAGACGGTTGTTGGAATTGTGGACAGAATAGGCATTTCACGAAGGATTGCAAAGCTCTGAGGAAACAGCAGAATGATAATCAAGGAGGTAAGCATAATGTTAATCTGACTGATGAGAATGATAATGATGCTTTGATATGTGCTATGGATTGTCGTAGTAACTCTTGGATTATAGACTCTGGAGCTTCCTTTCATGCGACCTCACACATGAATATCCTTAACAATTATGTGCAGGGTAATTTTGGCAAAGATTATCTGAGTGATGATAAAACCTGCAATATTGTTGGAAAGGGTAATGTGCAAATCACTGGGAAAAATGCTACAATACTGAATCTGAAGGATGTTAGACACATACCTAGTCTACCAAGGAACTTGGTTTTAGTAGGCCAGTTATCAGATAGTGGTATTTTGACTTCTTTCACAGGCGATTCGTGGAATATGGAAAAAGGGTCATTGGTGGTGGCTCGGGCAAAAAAGACAGCACCTGTACGTGTCCTCGGACACTTATAGTAGCACATCACTGGCGTCTTTGGTGTTGATAAGCAACATGGCATAGAAGACTTGGCCACATGAGTGAAAAGGGGATGAAAGTGATGGTGACTAAAGGTAAGCTACCAGGGATACAGTCAGTTGATCTAGATTTCTGTGAGGGTGTTTCTAGGAAGAAGAGAAAAGTCAGCTTCACCCAAGCGACAACGAGTCCTAAAGCAGAACGACAGGAACTAGTCCAAACTGATGTATGGGGACCATCTCAGGTACCCTCTCTTGGTGGTTCAAAGTATTTTGTTACTTTCATTGAAAATGCTACTAGAAAGTTGTGAATTTAGTTTTGTAAAAATAAATTTGATGTATTTGGCATATTTACGAATTCGAAGGCCCTAGTTGAGACTGAAACAGGTTTAAAACTTAAGTGCTTAAAGTCAAATAATGGGGGTGAGTACTGCAACAGTAAATTTGAGGCTAATGGGATTAGAAGACAGGTGGCAATCCCAATGAAGCCAAGGCAGAACGAGATTTATGAGCAGATGAACAAGACGCTTTTGGAGTGTGCCAGGAGTATGAGGATTCATGCATATCTGTCAAAATAATTATGGGCTGATGCAGTGAACACATTAGCATATCTGATCAATAGGGGACCTTCAATTGCTTTAAATGGTAGATTGCCAGAGGAAGCTTGGACAAAAAAGGAGGTAAACATTTCCCATTTACGTGTTTTCAATTGTATAGCTTATGTGCATATTGAGCCTGGTAATATGGGCAAGCTTAACCCTATGTCTAAGAAGTGCGTGTTTATTGGTAATGGGACAAATAGGTATGGTTATATGCTATGGGACTTTGAGAGACGAAAAACACTTAGGAGTATGGATGTGGTGTTTAATGAGTCTGTTTTGTATAAAGACAGACGGTGTCAGAAAAGTGAGGATACACAGGGTTCAAACTTTGTTAAGTTTGAGGGGTTCCTGAAAATGATGTTTTAAAGTCTCAGGATATTAACACAGAGCCAACTTCACAGGCAAATCCACAAACCCTGCCTCCCAGAAGGTCTACCAGAGTTAGTAGACCTACAGTGCGTTATTCTCCTACTTTGAATTATTTGTTTCTAACAGATAGTGGTGAACCATAGTGTTATAAAGAAACATTGTAGGTTGAGGCCAGAGAGCAATCAGAGCTTGCTATGGAGGATGAGATGGATTCTCTCTCCACAAACCAGACTTGGAATCTAGTTCAGTTGCCTAAGCGAAAGTCAACTTTACACAATAATGGGTCTACAGACTTAAAGAAGAATCTTCCGGCAGTGAGAGGTACAATGCAAGGTCAGTGGTCAAGGGATTTCAGTAAAGATCAGGTATCGACTACACCGAGATATTTTCTCCTGTTGTAAAGATTTCTATTATCATATTTGTTCTTATCATTATGGCAGCGGAGGATTTACACTTGGAGTAATAAGATCAAAGATGTTAAAGTTGTCATCATCCACACTAAGTTGGAGAAAGATATTTATGTGAAGCAGCCATAGGAGTATGTTATGAAAGGCAGGGAACAGAAGGTTTGAAAGTTAAAGAAGAGCATGTATAGGCTGAAACATGCACCAAGACAGTGGTACAAGAAGTTTGACAATTTCATAACAAATGTAAGGTTTAGCAGATGTCATGGGGATCATTGTTGCTATCAAGGAATAAAATTTCGTTTCGTTTCGTACGAAACAACCGAAATATTTCGGTTTCGTCGGTCACCGAAATGAAACAGGCGAAGAATCACGAAAGTTTAATTTTTCGACCGAAATATTAATGTTTCGCCTGTTTCGTGAGAAACAGGTACATATCGGACGAAAACCAGAAAGCATCTCGAAATGATTTAGGGTTTGGAACTTTGGAGTCTTTGGAGTCACGAGTGTCGACAGTGGATTGTCGAGTCACGAGAGTCGACTGTAGACTGTCGACTGTGGAGTCACGAGTGTCGACTCTAAAGCCTATAAATGGGAGAGAGAATGGAACCTGGTAACCACCAACACCACGAAGGCGATGCTACCGAAGCGGCGAAGTGACGAAGTCCGAAGGTCGAAGCAGTCGGCGACTTGCGAAGCACTGAAGCAGCGACGTTCGAAGTTCGAACGATGGATCTTCCACCAGGTTTGTCTTCAATCTTCTTCGATTTTGCTTGATTGCATCTTCGATTCTTCGATCTCCAGTTCTCCAGTTCTTCGATCGACGATTTTTTCTTCCTTTGTTTGTTGCTTCTGTGCCTCTGCGCCTCTGGCTCTACGCCTCTACGTTTTTATTTTATGTTGATTGTTCATTGTTCCGTGTTTGGTATTTCGGCAGTGGGGGGAATCGGTTTTATATATTTTTTTTTAACACACAATTTTAAAAATATTTTTAGAGTAGATTCTAAAATAAAAATAAAAATAAAAAAAATGTATTTGTTTTGTGATTTTTACAAAATTTAATTTTTATTTTTTAAAATATTTAAAAAAATAAAAATAAAAATATGTATTTTAAAGTTTTTTTAATTTTATTTTTTGTTTGGTACAAAACAAAACGATATTTTGTTCC
>JAUTBS010432700.1:0-15763 GCA_032361285.1 Aequorea victoria | reverse complement strand
TATCCTTGTGCACATACTCTTAGAATCGTAAACATTGCTTCCACATCTAGTAGTTAACCAAAAATTTAAAAGAACTTAAAAAGGATTAAGTTTTCCATTAAACATATTCACCCCCCCTCTAGGTTTCGTATCTGGGTCAACAATGGTGAAGCGCCAATTTGAAGCAAGAGAACAGGAGCTCGTATGGAAGAAGTTTCTAGAGCTGTTTGATAACAAATACTACCATCTGGCAATCAAAAAGCAAAAGCAAGTGGAATTCCTGAAAATAGAGCAGAAGGGAATGACGGTAGCTGAGTACGAGGTGAAGTTCACCGAATTGTTGAGGTTCGCGCCACAGTATGTTGCAGATGAAGCGAACAAGGTAGTCATGTTCGAGAGGGGCTTACGCCCTGCTATTCGCAGCCGATTGTCATTGTTCGAGGCAAAAACTTTGTCCAAACTAGTGACCAAGGCTCTCTTGGCGGAGAAAAGTTTAGACAACTCGCAGAAGCACAAGAAATCGTAACCCAAAAGGAATAGAGGCTCAAGATCGACCGAGAATCACAATGGAGGTAGAAATCCTGCTAAGATGACTTACACTCAAGCTCAGCACCATAATCAGAATGGTGGAGATGCGAAGCAACTAACTTGGAATCCATGCAACCAGTGTGGAAAGCTTCACTCTCGTGGACATTACTGTGATGGGACGCCGAAGATATGCTACAATTACGGTAAGACCGAACACATGTCGACTTACTATAAGAACAAAGGAACGAGAGGATCATAAGTGCATCAACCAATTCAGATGCATAAACCACCAACACATATAACTGGACCAACTCCAGTCCAACCTAACCGTCAAGGGGAACAGAGATAGCCCTCTTACAATAGGGTGCAAGGTCAAGGCACTTCTACTTAGGAACATGTCTATGCTCTCACTCGTGCGGAGGCCAAAGCTTCACCATCCGTGGTGCAAGGTATCATCATCATATCCTCTGTACCTGCTAAGACTCTTATAGACTATGGTGCTACACATTCTTTTGCTTCACCAAAATTCTTGCATTCTTTAGTTGTTACGATAAAACATTTGGATGTATATCTCTCGGTGTCCACTCCAGTTGGGGACACAGTTCTTCTTCGTGAGATATGTTAGCTTGGAGTAGTAGAGATGGGTGATAAGATGTTGCCTGTGGATCTTATTTCTTTGGCCATTCGTGACTTTGATGTTATCTTGGGCATGGATTGGCTCTTCAAGCATCACGCAACCATTAATTGTTATTCCAAGCGAGTAGTTTTTAGTATCCATGGGAAACCCACATTCTTTATCCAAGGAGACGTGGGATTAGCAGCCCTTCATGCAAACCGAATGTTGAGGAACAATTGTGAAGGTATTTTGTCTTCTGTGATAGGCACGAAGGTATCTGAAGCAAAGTTAGATGGGCTTTCAGTAGTGAGGGAGTTCCTGAATGTCTTTCCCAAAGACCTGCCTGGTATTTCTACTAATTGTGAGATTGAGTTCACGATAGATCATCTTTCTGGTACAATGCCTATCTCTAAGGCACCGTACAGGAAGGCACCTTTGGAGCTAAGGGAGTTGCAAGTTCAATTACAAGGGCTGTTGGATAAGGGTTTTGTTCGACCTAGTGTCTCACCGTGGGGAGCTCCAGTGTTGTTTGTGAAGAAGAAAGATGGTTCTATGAGGCTGTGTATCAACTACAGAGAATTGAACAAGGTTATTATCAAGAACAGGTACCCGTTGCCGTGCATTGATGATTTGTTCGATCAGTTGCAAGGAGCTCAAGTGTTCTCCAAGATTGACTTGTGGTCTGGTTATCACCGACTAAAAGTCAAGGAGGTAGACTTCTCAAAGACGGCTTCCAGGATGCGATATGGTCACTATGAGTTCTTGGTCATGCATTTTGGTTAGACCAATGCTCCAGTAGCATTCATGGACTTGATGAATCGGATTTTCAAGTCACAGTTGGATTGCTTTGTTATGGTATTCATAGCTGATATTCTAATCTATTCTAAAAGCATGGAGGAGAACGAAGAACATTTGTGGGAAGTCTTTCAAACACCCTCGGAGAAGAAATTGTATGCCAAGTTCAGCAAGTGTGAGTTTTGGCTAGACAGTGTATCTTTCCTTGGCCATGTGGTAGGTAAGGATGGAGTCTCATTAGACAGGAGCAAGATTGAGGCAATTGTTGATTGGCCGCAACTAACGTCAGTGACTAAGATACGTAGTTTCTTGGGACTGGCGGGCTATTATCGACAGTTCGTGGAAGGGTTCTCTCTTCTTTCCCTACCGCTTACTAGCCTTACTCGGAAGGGAGTGAAGTTTGAATGGACAGACAAGTGTGAGCACAGTTTTTAAGAGCTCAAGCAAGGCTTTACCAACAGAAGGAGGAAATTTTGTGATCTACAGTAATGCGTCACATCAAGGTTTAGATTGTGTTCTAATGCAGCATGGCAAGGTGATAGCTTATGCTTCACGCCAACTGAAGGTTCATGAGAAGAACTATCCTACGCATGACTTAGAGTTGGTAGCCATTATTTTTGCACTGAAAGTATGGCGGCACTATTTATATGGGGAATCTTGCGAGATGTACACCGACCACTAGAGTTTGAAGTATATTTTCAAGCAAAAAAAGCTCAACTTGAGGCAAAGGTGATGGCTCAAACTATTGAAGGACTACGCCGTGGAAATTCATTACCATCTGGGGAAAGCAAACGTAGTGGCAGACGCTTTGAGCAGGAAGTCTTCGGAAGGCAGCATCCATTATTAGAAGAATTGAGAAGAATGGCAATAGAGATACTACAACATGGAGGAATGACTTTGTGTTGTCAGTTGACGGTAAAACCGACATTATTGGAGAGAATCCGTGTGGTTCAGTGGGATGATCTCCAATGCAAGAAGAATGTAGAAGAGTTGCACAAAGGGGAGATGAAGGATTTCAGCATCAGCGACAAAGAAGTTCTCAAATTCAGGAGCCGAGTCTGTGTACCTACCAACGAAGAGCTAAGAAAAGAAATTTTGACCAAAGCTCATAGTTCGGGGTACAACATTCACCCGAGAGGTACAAAGTTGTATAGGAATCTTCGAGAGCACTTCTGGTGGAATGACATGAAACGGGATATAGCAGAATTTGTGGCACAATGTTTTACCTGTCAACAAGTGAAGATCCAGCATCAAAGACCAGCAGGGAAGCTTGAACCATTACCACTATCCAAGTGGAAATGGGAGAACATCACGATGGATTTTGTGTTCGGGTTTTCTCTTACACGCAGTGGACACGATGCAGTTTAGGTGATAGTAGATCATCTTACGAAGTTAGCTCATTTTATCGCCATCAAGATGACTTACTCTTTGGATCGTTTAGCTCAGCTGTATGTGAATGAGATAGTTAGGCTTCATGGTTCTCCTATTTATATTGTTTCGGATCGTGACCCTTCGTTCATCTTGAAGTTTTGGGGTGCCCTACAGTCAGCTATGGGTACACGATTGGATTTTAGCTCATCCTATAATCCGCAAACCGATGGTCAGTCAGAGAGGACGATTCAGACATTAGAAGACATGTTGAGAGCTTGTGCTTTGGAATGAAAAGATAATTTGGATGACCAGTTACTATTGAGGGAATTCTCGTACAACAACAGTTATCACTCAAGTTTTAGAGTAGCACCGTATGAAGCCTTGTATGGGCAGAAGTGTAGATCCCCATTTTGTTGGTACGAAGTTGGTGAGAGATAGCTTCTTGGACCGAATTGAGTGGAGGACGCGACTCAGAAGATTGCCGTTATTCAAAATAAATTGTTAGCAGCTCAAAGTCGATAAAAGAGTTATGCTGATTCGCATAGAAGAGACTTTGAGTTTTTTGTTGGTGATATGGTATTCTTCAATGTTCTGCCTTCGAAAGGAATTATCCATTTTGGAAAGAAGGAAAAGTTTAGCCCCCGATATATTGGACACTTCGAGGTTCTTGATTGTGTTGGTGAGGTGGTGTATCGTGTCGCCTTGCCACGCAGTCGCACCGGGGTACATAATGTGTTCCATGTTTCTACGTTGAGGAAGTATGTTTTTAGCCCAACACATGTGATAGATTATGAGCCGCTTCAGGTTCGTGAGGATTTGACGTATGAGGAGCAACCGATACAGATTTGGGATACGAAAGATAAAGTTTTACAGAAAAAGCAGATTTGCCTTGTCAAGATTCTTTGGCGGAATCATAAAGTAGAAGAGGCTACGTGGGAACGAGAAGACGAGATTCCCGAACGTTATCCTGGGTTGTTTCCTCAAGGTTTGTTTTTAATTTCGAGGACGAAATTCTTTTAGGGGGGACAATGTAAAATCTGGTAAAATTTTAAATTTTTTAACTAATTATTAATTCAATAATTTAATTAATTCTTGAACAAATAAACTAACTAAATAAAAACATAATTAACTAAAATGATAAAAAAAATTCAAAAGAATAAGTTAATTAAAAATAATAAAACTTCAATTAATTTGTAGAATAAATTAAAGGTGTCAGCACCTAATTAATTAAAGGAAAAATAAATAAAAAGAAAAAAGGAGAATGAAATTGGAATCTGCTGACTTGGAAGTCAGCCGTTTTTCTTCCTAAAAAGCTGGCATTAGTTTGGAAGGATAGGGATCCCAGAGGGAAATCAGGGAATGAATCCCTAATTTTGTGCCTCTATCCCATTTGAACTGGGATCCCCCATTCCCCAGAGAACCCATCTTTTTCCTCTGCTCTCTGAATTCTCTTTGCAACCCTCATCCCTCTCACCCGTTTCCCTCTATTCTTCACATAATCACTGTCACCGCCGATCACCACCATCACGGTCCAACAACACCACTGCCACCGCCATTGGATGTCGGAATTGATCACAGCAACCACTACCATCATCTTCTTCTTTCTCGTCTTCGTCACCGTTTGGTGATTACAAGTATGAGCATCCCCTGTTCCTGGTTTATATCTATAATACACCATAACTTGGTGTTGACAACGACATCTATGTGTCAATCGAACGGTCTACGTTTGTTTCCATCGATGAAATGGCTATAGCTTCTTCCCTTCGCTCGACCATCCCAGCAGATGCCCTTCGCTCGATCAAATGTCTATGTTTATTTCTCTCCCTATTTCTTTCTTTTTCTTCGTTGTACCGTCTCTCACACCAGAACTGAGCCAAAGGGCACCTTTCACCAATTGGGCTAACACCCTGCAAATGGCCATTTTCCTTTCTTCATGCTAGAGCCAGAACCAGAGCCACAGAGGGGAGAGAAATCGAAACACCTGCACATCGGACGGTTTTCCTTCGAGAACCATAGAGGGGTGAGAAAATTGGAACAATCGAACGACCATCCCGTCTCCTTCTTCTTTCCCTCGATCAGAGGGCAGAGACCCTTTTTATGTAAATAAACCTTGGGCCTTCTCTGATCCAGAGGGCAGAGACCCTTTTTTATGTAAACAAACCCGCTTCCTTCTCGACATTCTTCGCTCGAGAGGGGCAGATAGGCAGAGCCAGAGCCAGCTGGAGAGAAAGGAGAGAAACCCGATGGAAGCTCATTTTAGAGTCAGAAGAGTGATTTCAAAACACCTCTGCGGGAGATTTCAAATCGTTGAAAACGTGTTTCAACTTCAAAGCCCTAGACATTTTCACACACTCAAGTTCTCCATTTTCTTCAATTGCTGCCTACTTCAAAGCCCTAAATCGGTGCGATTGAATTGTTCTTGAGCTGAAGGATATCGGGTTTAATGAAGTTGATGAGTTTCATCTCAAGGTATTTCAAACCCTTTCCTATTATACTGTCAAACCCTTTTCTTCCACATGTTATGCATCTTCCTCAGAGCAAAAACCCCTATTTTTTGTATCCATATAGCTTTTTCCTTTTTTTTCTTTTTTCTCTCCCTTTTCGATTTGGTAGTTATCATTTATAGTCACTATAAGAACCAAAAACAAATTAACGTTTTCGTTTTATAATTTTATATAATTTTATCACAATAGAATGGGAGCGAAAGTTGTTGCAAGCAGGCATGAATTTATTTTTTCTCTCCCTTTTCGATTTGGTATTTCTTCTGCTACTGTGGTACTTTGTCAAGCTCAATTTTTTTATTCCCTTCTCAACTTGCACTATAAAGTTGGGAATTCTCAATATCGCTCGAGCCCTTTTCATTGCCCCTCTTTTAAATTTATATAGGAAACACATGCATTTTTTTTTACGGTGGGTGTGGTCAGAAGACATTCATCTGTGCATCTAAAAAGGTATACTACTAATTTAGGTTTTTAGAATCTAACCTCATGGAACATGGCTTAAGATTACCCAACTTTCAATTTAGTATGTGACCTCAAAAAATAACTTCGGTTTGTTTTTGAAATCTTAATAACTTGGGTATTGAAATCCCCTAAATCCCCTTTTGTTGTCTCGGTATCCCCTAAATCCCCTATTGTTTTTTTTTTTTCTGACTGTTCTTATTTTGCAGATGACTAGAAGATTTGTGATTGGTCTTGTGTTGCTAATTCTATTGGGTTGGTATTTTTTTTATCATCTTAACTTTAGAAAGAGTTTAGCTTATGGGCAATTGGTTTGGCAACTATTGAGATTCTTTATTTTACTTTACTTTGCTACAAAGCTACATGGGGATTCCCATGCTTTTCGAACATAAGGATTCCCATGCTAATCTTAGTTGCTTTAATATTTCTGTGTGTGTTAATATCTTGGCAGTTGTTTTTCCCAGCTGTTAATATTGCTACAGAGCTACATGATATTGCTTTAATAGTTGCGTTAATATTTCTGGCATTTCTGTGTGTGTTATATTACACTACACCTAAAGTGTGACAACGACTTTTATGTGGCAATCGAACGATCAACGGCTAATATCATCTCAGACTTCTTCCCTTATCTCTATCTGTCACTCGCACCCCCGCTTTCTCTGTCTCTTTCGTTGCTCTCTTGCCTCCTATCTCCCTGCTCTCTCGCCTCCTCACTCTTTCTCACTAACTGAACCTCCTCTTAGAAACACTCAAAAACAGAACCTCCTCTCAGAGAACGAAAACAGTAAGTAAACCCTTTTCAAACCAAATCCAAATCCGTAGGTATGTGTGTATACATTTTAGAATACATATTTTGAGAGCCATATTGGGTTAATGGTGGAAAGTCATATTGGTTTTTGGCATATGTTGCCATAGATTAATGGGAAGTATAATATAAATCTGGTATTTTTTAATCTACAAAATCTTTCTGAGTTATACTCTACATGTTTTTTTAATCAATGACCCTTCGTTCGTTTTCTTGGCTTTCCTAAGTTCTATTTGAGTATACTGTTGTTGGAGAGGCTAGATATTTAATTTCACATTGCACGTGTTTTCTTATCAACAATTGAATTTGAGACTCTAATTAGCGGTGAAACTATGTTGATGATCTCTTCATATGATAAATGTGCTTTCCCTTGAACTTTGTATAGGTAAAAAAAATATCTTCTAAATTTTATATCCTTGCATTTGCCTAAAATTACATACCATCAAGTTTGTAAAAAGCCGTATATTTTAAAAACAGCCCCTTTCTATATTTTTCATATGTTACTACAGTTTGTTTCATGAATATTTTATTATGAGATGATTGAAATGGATAATATTGTTGTGAGATTAGTATTGTGTGGCTTTTGTTCTCCTTAAATGAAGTAATGTGTTTTTTGAACTTTTGGTTTGTAGATTGATTTTCAATTACTTGAGGTATGCATTATTGTAGGTTGTTTAGTCGTGTAAAGGGTTTTGAGAAAACTCAGTAAAATTAGAGGGATGGTATGTGAAGAAATTATAAATTGGACTTTGGCATAAGGAGTCGAGTTAGGTTTGTTGGATCTGCATTGCTAAGTTGACTATGAAGTTCATTTAAGCACGGGTCATATGCTAGAAAAGCGGAGAAATTGTCGAGCTTCTACTGAACTT
This sequence comes from Aequorea victoria, assembly GCA_032361285.1. Lineage (NCBI taxonomy): Eukaryota > Metazoa > Cnidaria > Hydrozoa > Leptothecata > Aequoreidae > Aequorea > Aequorea victoria. The sequence continues at coordinate 7,840 of JAUTBS010432700.1, read as the reverse complement.
GCATGTGTGTGTATCTTCAAATCATAAATCCAATTTTTTTTTATCATCTTCATTTTTTTATGTTTTCATATAAAACATGATCTTATTGTCACCTCTTTGTTTTATTTTTTATCAATAGTTTCTTTGGCCGTTACAAGGATATATCAAGGATAGCAATAGGAAAAAGTAGAAAAGAGCAAACATAGCACCCCTATCCTTGCATTTTTTTGCTTTTACAACATTGTGTCCTTTGATATTTCTTTCTCCTCAGGATCCTAACTTCATTATATACTGCTTTCTTTTTTGTCTAAAGTGTAGTTGTTTTGTTGTCTTTTTAGTTGTATTCAATATTATTCAATAAGTCTTTATATTCTGTGTATAATGAATATTTCTCTCATTTAAAGATTTGTTTTTTCAAAAATTTACATTTTCCTTTCTTATCTCTTTAATCATATATTTTTCTCATTTTTTTTTTCTTTCAATAGTCTTTTTTTCTTAACTTTTATTTAAAATAAATTTTAAATTTATTAAAAAGTACCTTTAGCTAGGCACGGGAAATTCGCTAAGTCAATTTTTTAGTACTATTAATTTCTAATTTCCCATTATTTCTCTTTTTTCATTGGCTAATTGTTATGGAAGCACGGTAAAAGAAATGAAAATTACATAATCATGTTGGATAATCATATATTTTTCTTTCAATAGTCTTTTTTTCGTAACTTTTATTTAAAATCAATTTTAAATTTATTAAAAAGTACCTTTAAGCACGGAAAATTTGCTAAGTCAATTTCTTACTACTATTAATTTCTAATTTCCCATTATTTCTCTTTTTTCATGGGTTAATTGTTAAGGAAGCACGGTAAAAGAAATGAAAATTACATAATCATGTTGGATGTTGCTTTGATTTTGTCCCAAAGTTTGCTTCAATGGAATAAGATTGTAGGCATTCATTTTATTTTCTTGATTTTATATCAAACCACCCCCGAATTGATACATCTCTCTCTACATATTTTTTTTGTTGGTTGTTTGTTTGTCGAAGCAAATGATTGTAATGGAATATGAACCACTTATGGCTTTTCTATAGACAGTGAGTCCTTACAATTTTGTATAAAGATTATGTGTGAGCTTATTTTCTTTATATAGAAGGGTTATATGTGAAAGGTAGATAGTCAATATATAATGGCGGGTATTCAAATTGGGTTTGATTTCGGAATTGTGCAATTCTAGCAATATCAAGTAGTTATCGGTCTACAACTCCTTGGAGTTTGAGAAATGTAAAAAGTTTAGTGACTTGCCTCTTTGCCGCCTCGGTGGTTTACATCTGCAAAAATCTCGATCACTGATGGGGCTCTCTCTAATTGGTATAGTTGTGTAAACATCATTTGGTGAGCATCATTTGATTGAGTTTTAGTTTGGAGAAAGTATTCAATATCAACTCTTTAGATTTCAGTTGTTCGATCGAATAAAATTAAGAAAAAAACAAGGAAAATCAAACACCGTCGGCTTCAATGCATTGACGAAGATGATTGGTTGATGTTATTTCTAGTTATGTTCATTATGATTAACGTGATAATTAGTGTGTATCAGGAAGAAAAATATCATGAAAAAACATGTGTTTCATCATATATAATTAGACTCAATTGCTTTAAAATGTTTTTTTTTCTTTTTTTCAATTGTGATTGATTTTGAATTGTCAAATCTACATCTTACTTTTCCATTCATCTCATTGAACCACCATCACCAAAATTAATACTTCGTTCTTTTCTTGCTTAGATCTCAAGTTTTTATAGAGGTTAACCCTAATAAAAGTCTATATATAAATAGTTTATTATTGATTTCTATATGTATTATACATGTGTTTCACAATACTTATTTTTTCTTTTCTTTTCTATAATTCTGTACAGTTTTATGTTGGCAATATTGATTTATTTCGTTACTTTATGTTGAGATTCAGGATGAGCGTAATGAACATCTTTAGTGATGTTAGGAAATTAAGGGTGAGCTTACTAAAAATTCAAATGCTTTATCATTTTTTTTGTTTAATTGATATGATTTATAATCTTTTTTTTTCATTGCTTTTTAGTTGAGGCTTAAGGTAAGCATAATAAAATTTCTTGCTTATCAAAAAAAGGAAAAAGAAAGTGAGTCTAATGAAATTTTTCTTAATGTTATTTTGGCACTTTTGATGCATGCAATCAAATGCTTCCCTATCCTACTTGGTTGTAAAACGTCTCTCCTTCAATGCTTCATTTCATCCCTTTTTTCTTGATTGGTTATGGTAATTGCTTCACTTGGTTTCATCACACAACTAAAATATGATAATTTAAACGGAGCTTCACAGGACAATCAAGCTATATGCGAAAGCTATAGTTTCAACAGATCCCATTGTCATTTCTCTACCAAACTTTCAATAGGTATTGGACTCTCCTCTCTTCATCGTATTTGCACGTTTTTAACTTTTCATCAAATATTCGGTTTGGCATGTAATTTTCTTTTTAAAAGAATCATAGGGGTGTACTGAAGGTTATTCTTTAGTGATGTTGGCATGAAGGTGGAATGAAAAAATTGAATAACGACAATTTTACTATTTGTAGAGTAATTTAAATCTAATTTTACCGATTGTTTGGTGAATTTGTGTTTAGTATATTTTAAGTTATTTGTTTACATACACAAATGTAATTAGAGATGGACCATGTCTTATTCAATTGTAGATATTTTGTTTCAATCCAATAAAGATTTAATTAATTTTGATTGAGTTAAATTTGTGTTGGGAGTGCCTTTAGGCACGGGTCATACCCTAGTATAAATACACCTCCCTGAGAGAACGAGAGCATGCTCGGTCGGTAGGGTCGGGGACCCTGAGGATTATGGAGGAAGGGATGAAAAAGGTTTTGCGCAAGCGCTCGATGTTCGAGGCTCGAGAAAGGGAAAGAATGAGCTCCGTAGCAAAGCCCTGGTCAAACTCTTTAAAGAGACGAGCGGCCGAATTCGAGCTCTTCCCACCAGCAGGCGACAGTTGCCCTCGGTCAGGGAGTGAGATAGTGGTCTCTGACCTTGATGGAGATTGTCTATCCCCAGAAGACATAATTTCTTGAGGGTACGTCATTGTACCCCGTCGAACAAGAGGCAGGAGGAACCTAGCTATGCTATAAGCCTCTCTACAGGCAAAGTCGAACACAGGGCTATCAAGAACAAAAGACTCGATTGAAAGGGGCGAAAGGGGAACATTTATGAGAAAATTCTAGCCGATTAACAAAAAACTAGAGGGAAAGAGGAAAGAAACGGGGGTATGGCAGGAGTTCTAACTCAGAACTCGAAGAAGCCAGAGCTGGTTTTTGGAGAGAAGGAAGGCTAGAGAAGTATAAAGAAAAAATGAGAGAACGAGAGAACTTACTAGGAAATGGAAGGAGGAAGCAGGATTCCAAACGGAGGAGAGGCAAAGCTTGCTTGCTGGTGGAGATGGAAGACGTCGGAGGACGTTCATCGGTGTCGCGGTAGAAGAAGAAGAAGGAGGAGAAGTATAGAGAGAGGTGTCAAAAGCGTAAAGAGCAAAACGAAGCACCATCCCTCGCATATATATAGGCAAAAACACCAACGGTCCAGATTAAAACAAATCTTCTGATCCAACGGTCCCAAAGACGAGTAAGGTCGATCATTCGATGAAAAGAGATCGACGGCCCAGATCACCCTACGTGTCAATTGGATACCAAAGGGTCGCCGTTTCTTGCATTTGAAAGGACTCCCATTTAATGCGACATAACGTTTGACATCCCGAGCCGTCACCTCGAGAAGAGGGAAATTCTTTCGAGCCACATGTAACTGTCATATCGAGAAGACAAAATGATGTCACAACAACCGCCATTCTAAACGGATGTATTCCCTTCGCTGAGCGAGTTTAGCTTGGGAATAAAGGGCATCTGGTAAGTATAAAACTGAACGGTCGCCTAAAGCCGGTCGAGAATAACTCCAAATCAAAACACTGAAGACCGACCGGGGCACGCACACCTTCTACAAATCTGAGTCAACACATGGCGAGCATGAGTTGACCCAGACGCCACAGCCCTAGCCGACTGAGGAGCATAAAGCTACAGCGACCGACCACGAGCTCGGTCTTACTACAAGATGTGTTCGGTCTGACCACGGACTCAATCGATCGGACCAACCAAGATGAGCACTCATAACAGTTAGCTCCGAGATCAATGCCGTCAATCTTTCCCGATATCACTCCAACAGCTGTCTCCATGACAGATCAGTAATAAGATCAATGCAAATCCCGAGATTCCCACTCGAATCATGCAAAATCCCAAATTTGCCTCTATCACATCACCAGGATCACGTTTAATCACGGATAATCAGGAATTCACCATTATCACATCCCAAAATTCGTATCTCCACATCTCTATAAATAGTTATCACCTACAAACTCCAGAGGTATGCCATTCTTGACACTTCTACATACAGTTCTACATTTCTCAGAGTTATTACTCTACTGCCTATCCGCTGACTTTAGCATCGAAGAATCATAGGTCGGGCCCCCACCGGTGTCTATGTTCTAATATCTTGCAGGAACTCAATCGACAAACAGGAACGATTCGATGATCACTTTGGAAGCACGCCGATCCCGGAGGACCATCCAGATTTAGACACCAACAATATAATTTAGAGGAGGTAAAAAATTAATTTAGAGGGGGCAAATGTGAAAATTACAAAAATATATAAGATAGTAATAATTTCTTTTAAATCTCAGTGGGGGCATATAGCCCCCTCGACCCTTCATCCCTTTGCCCTTGGTCACAGTGATCGAAAATGCACAAATTGAAAACTCACTGGCGTTACGTCGTCCGTAAGAATCAGAGACAACCAAGAGGTTCGAGATAAAATCAAACGGAGACGAGTGAACGGAGAGATATGAGAGTCTGAGAACAAATACACGCCGTTGACAGATACGCGTTGTTGTCGACAGTTCATGGTTGTCTCGCTGTCAATCGTCGCCGACCGTTGATCGATTGAGGAGAACTGAAACATAGCCGCTGACTGAGAGCAACGATGAAATAGAGCTGCTTGTGTCTGAGGAGAACGATAAAATTAGGGTTATTGGTTAACCTTTTGAATTATAAAGAAAAATTAGAATTGACTTTCATAATTCTTTAAAGTAAATACATTAAATATAAATATCAAATTATTTGTAACATTTTCTTAATAGATTAAAAAATTACAAAAAAAAAATTCACCAAATCAGGTGTTTATTTATTATAATAACATAGAAGTGAATCTAAAATCTTATTTAATTGTATTGTTGCCTATGCGTGGACTTACAAGTAAGAATACATATTATTATTTGTATTGTATACAATTCTTATTATATATATTGTATTTTTATTTAATTATGTAATAAAAATATTTAAATCAAAATAATATTAATTTATTTTTGTTAACTAGATGAAAAATAAAAATAATTCACTTAATATATTATACTTTTTTATTTAGTAAGAAGACATATAACAAGATATTTCGAAAATATTTAATAATTTCTTTTTAATTTTTTAATTTCTCATTTTTTGAATCACGAAAACTATAATTATTTTAAATATTAAAATATTTTGCGGGTGATAGTTTGCCCTGTTTAGTATAGTTTTTTATTGGCTTATTTAGAAAATTAGAATTTTTGAGTTATAAGCAGCTAGAATTATTTTGCCGACTAAATTATTTAGTAAGTTGAGAATTAGATTATAAGTATTTTCGCGATCACAATATTTGGTCGCATATTTCTTTATTATTTTACCGACAAAATCATTTGGTTGCTAATAAAAATTGTATCTATGTTTGACGACTAATTACAATTTAGTCGCCAACGATATCATTTCGCGACCAACTGTAAGCTGTCAAGTGTTTTATTCTTCCTGTGAAATAATTTAGCATTTTTTCTAACTTTTTGGCGACTAAAATCAGATGTGGTCGGTAAATATGACAGTCCGCAACCAACTGTTGGTTGCCAAAGGTGTTCTATGGTTGTCGCCTAATAATTTATCACAAGGACCAACTATTCAGCGACTAACGTCAGGTTTGGTCGCTAAAGTTGTCATTTCGCGACCAACTATTGGTCGCCAAAACTGACCTACTATTCCGGCCAAATAATTTAGCGTTGGCGCCAACTATTCGGCGACTAAAGTTAGCTTTGGTTGCCAAAGCTTTATGATTTGGCGACCAAATGAGGGTTGGTCGCCAAACGTCTTACATTCAGCGACTAATCTCAATTTTAATCGTTACAGTTAGTCACTAAAAGTGTACTTTCTTGTAGTGTGTTCACTCAGATAACAAAAATGGAAAACAAAATGAAAACATGAATGGAGCTTGAAAACCCACTGGTGGTCGTAGAAACCAGAGTTCGTTGATGGTCGATGGTCTCAACTGATCGAACACACTGCGGTGATGACGACTCTCTTCGATGGTTCGATGGTCGTGCATTGTGATCTGAAAACAGAGTTTGTTGCAACTTATAAAACCAAAAACTAGTAGACAGTAGCAGACGATTGAGAGGAGAAAGAAATGAGCGAACTGAGATAATAGAGGGTGTCTGCTATGTATATAGATCATTCAAGAAATGTAAACCGACCATAAACTAGGATTTCCGGTTGGTTCGGTCGGCCAGTTCAGTTTATTTGGTTATACTTTGACCCTAAGTCACTAGGGATATTTTCTCCTGGGTTGTAGAGGATGTCTGCTATGTGTATCGATCTATACATTGAAAGATCTATATACGTCTTTCAATATGTGTATAAATCTTCATAAGTGAATGTGTTTGTCTAATTAGAGTCATTTTTTATAGAAGTAGTTTATTTGAAACTTATTGGTATATTAGTTACTTTAGTAAGAAAATTACAAAAGATGGGACCTGGCCAAATTACCTTACTTTGTATGCTCAAAAAATCAAGTTAGACTGTTGTGAATCCCAGGATTAAGTTGAATTTGTTTACCTTGGGTTTTTCATTTGGTTGATAATTGATAGCTATTTTTGTATATTTACGAGTTGGTTTTTACAGGTTATCCACTTAGAGCAGCAGTAAAGATTAGGATTGGCCCTACAGATACTCAAACACCAGTCACACCACCTCCTGAACCCACTAAAGCACTGCAAAAAGTTCAGTTTTGTGCTTATGATTATTGATTTAGCCACAAAAAAAGGAGTTCATCACCTTCTTCTAAACACAGATTTGATGCTGAATGAATTTTGCATGCCAAGTTTTAATTTGCTACCTTCATAGAAATTAGAATTAATTACTTAACTGTGGTACGTAATGTTGATGGCAGCAAAATATACTATCAGTAAAAAGAGATTATGATGCTAGGTCCTCTTATCTGCAAAAACTTTTATTAGCAATATCATCATTATAGAATTTTGATTTTTTGTTTAATGAATTTTTGGACATGTTATTAGCTACAAATCATCATTTTTGATTGTGATGCTAGGTCCTCTTATCATTGATGCTAGGTCCCATTCCATAACCTATCAGTGTAAATAAGTTTTTTCCATCATTGAATTATAAGATTGATAAAATGAAAGGTTTAATTTTTGTATTTGGTTCTCTTTTTCTTCCAAATTAATCATTAGTTTTTTTTTTTCCCCTTAGCATATCATTTTTTGTTAGACTGATCGAATTATTTTCATTAAGAAATGTGTTCATTCCTCTTACAAAAAAACAATTCGAAACGTATAATCTAAAATCAGTGTTAAAAAATGTGAGAATTTTTCTTTTGTTACTTTTGTTGTTCGAGGTTTGGGGCGAGCTTAATGAGAATTTTTAGTAATATTATGAGGTTGAGATTAGTGTTAGGAATATTAGATTAATTTTTATTAATTTAATAA
>JAUTBS010432589.1:0-15768 GCA_032361285.1 Aequorea victoria | reverse complement strand
AAACCCGAGTTGGAACTAGACCAGAACTACGTTGTGGTATGATTCATTTTCTTTGGGATACGTAGGCAACTTCAGTTTGAAGTTCGGCCCAAACCTGTACATAAATAAACCTCTCTTAAAAAAAAGGAAAACACAACATACCCAAGTACTTCATCTTTCAAAACCCCCTATCTGATTATGATTTCAATGTAGAGATCTTTTTAAAATCCTTTGATTAATCTTCATTATATGGTAAAAATGAATATCAAACGAACAAAGTGAGAAGATTAAAGACCAGAAAATGAAGAATTTTTCATTACTTAGCTTTAACGAATAAAGTTTATGCATGAAAAGAAGAGAAAAAAACAACATAATAATAGAAGTGCAACAAGAACAACTAGATTGAGCTCTCCTTCCTCTCACATCGTTGTCTTCTTTTCGCTTTATATCTCCTTCCCAGCTATATGGATTACCCATTACAAAGGCATCACTCAGGGATCTCTTGAGTCAATCATCTTTCGAGATGACCAGAACTGTCGATAATGCTCCCGAAAAGGAGCATAATGAGAAGAAGTGGTCCTGAGAACCGCCGCCGGAGGGCACATCTGAGCACGACCCAGCTGACGTAGAATGTGAGAGAAAAAATAAAAAGTGATCAGCTTCAGGCCTACGAGTAAGACGTCGGGATTCTCTACGGTCGAAATCGTCGCTACAAGAATAGTCCACCAGGAACAACGCCAGCAGATGTTTTCGCCAGTCTGAGCCTCAAAGAAATTTTGCCACTCCACCATGGCGATGCAAGGGCAGCAAACCCCTCTTTGTAGAAAGGCTCTCGGAGTATAGACTCCATCCAGCGGATACTTCAGAATGTTCACCTTCTTCATCAACCAAATCTGAGAAAAAAATACAAAAAAATGAGAGTTGAGTGGAAAAATTGAGAGATATACAAAAAGAGAGTTGAGTGGAAAAATTTAGAAACATGATAAAAAGGAGAGCCTGAGCGGAAAAATCAAGAGAAATGTGTAAAAAAGAGAGCTTTGAGAGATACCTGGAGAAGTAGGGAACTTCCCGCAAAAGCAAAAAATGCACTAGATTGTACAATGTCCAAGCTAATCAGTGTCTCAGCCAGGACCGGTGGTACAAAATTCTTCCCCTCTTTCATCTGGGAGGCTACCTATACTAAGGTAGTGCTGATCTCATCATCTCCTGGGAAAAAAGGAATAGGCCCAGGAAACAGATGCACAGGGCATAACGACGGTTAGACTGTAGAGTGAAATCAGAAAGAGAACCAGCAGGACGGAAATAGCTCACCAGGTAGGATGTGTCAAGAACACCACCATGCAGAATGAGAGAAACCTCACTACCGCTCAAACCGCATAAGTCCCGTAGAAGTTTCTTCAGACTCACCGATGATGCAGGAATCAAAACCTCTGCTCAGGGAAAAAGATGCAGAATAGCTTCAAACTCCTCGATGGTCGGACATAGCTCCTTGTCTCCAAGCCTGAAAGTATGAGCCATCGGATCCCACAACTGAGTAGATGCCTTTAGAAAATTTCATTCCTTCCTCACAGACCTCAAATGAAAAAAAGTTTTCAAATCAAAATTCACAAAATTGATTTGCTCGATCTAAGTAAATTCGTCGGTCCAACAAGATAGAGAATTTTAGGTGAAAGAAGGCATGTTACAGAATCAGGGATGGTTATATGAAAGAAGGCTGGACCTCCTTTTATAGAAAATATAGGGAGAATAGAATTTCGAATTCAGTTTCCACATGGCACGCGCTCCACCTCTACTTAGCACCTGCCACCTCAGCATAGCGCGCGCCACATCACATGGCGTGCGCCATATCATCTCCACTTGGCGCTGCGCTGTCTGTGCAAAGAAAGCACTTTTGTTCTCCCCTACTTTATGTCTATGCCTATAACCACTAGCACTTAATATCTATTGGTGTTAGCGTGACCGCTTAGGTCTATGCCCTGCTATCTCCTAACATTCATGAATAAGTATTCATACATAAGAAGATGTACAACGAAACCCCGAAAAAGAGAAAGCATAGTGAAAAAAAAAATAAAAAGAAGAAAAGAAAAGAAACAAAATTTTATACCCCTGTACATACGTAATCCTTGTATATAACCCTCTGTAAATTATTTTTCTATAATTATTTTTCTTTATTATGTTATCTGAGCCCCTATAAATAAATAAACTTATATATACAAAAGAAAAAAGAAAAAAAGAAGAAAAAAATAAAAAAAGAAAGCATATAGACCCTATAAATAGAAACCCTGTACATAATCATATCATGTACATAACCAAACCCTATAAATAGAGATTCTGTAAATAGAATCCTGTACATATCTTGTACATATGTAAATAACCTGTCAATAAATCCATGTACATACATAACCCATGCATATAATCATCCATGTAAATAAGGCACAATCCATCCATAAATAAATAAAGTATCCATATAGAAAAAGGAAACTGAAAAGGAGTGCTAAATAAATAATCCAGCTAGGCACGAAGGCCTATACCAAAAAAAAATAATGTATATGCAGAAAGTGAAAAATGTATCTCAGGCGTATAAAAAAGGGTGAGAAAGGACATACTAATCTCGTCGGCGACGGGTACGACGCGGAGGCTCCGGGATGGAGGATGCAAAAGTGGTGGCATTCCCCGAATTGAAGTCCTCATCATTGCTGTCAGCCTGGCGCTCTCGACGAACTCCAGACCACAGGGTAGACCCCTGGGAAGCTGGAGATGGACCGGAAGCCGCTGGAGGAATGGCATGAGAGGACGAGGATGTCCCGTGAACTGAGGTACGACTGACAGAACGAGGCTGTAAAAAGAGATAGAAAGAGAAAAAAAACAAGTATAAAAAAATATATATACATGTGCATAAAAAAAGAGAAGAGGGCCTACGAATGAATAAATGAAAACCAGAACACTCACCGAACGAAGAGGATGTTGACTGCGTCGGGGGATGGGATGCACGTGCGCATCTACCAGCATCTGGGCCTGCTGCCTCACCAGGATCATCAGGCCCAAACAAAAGTTAAGTAGGCTCTTCATGTAAGCTCGGGGAATCTGGAAGACCTGAAATCGAAATAAGGAACCAAGAAGAGCACATGTCAAACAGACTGACTTATTTGGTTAAAAGAAAAGAGAGATGCCAACTAAAAGAAAGAAAGTACATGGTCATCCCAACCAAGACGCTGCTCTGGTACCTTGAGAGTGTGAATATAAATAGAAAATAGAATCCCGTGAGAGGAGGTAAGCATCTTTTGAGGTACGGAAGGCAGGGAAGAAGAGGCCTCAGTAGAAGTGGCCCGAGAAGTTGAGGCACCTGCAGCAGCAGCTCGAGTAGTCGCACCACACCAGCGATAACAAGAGAAGGATGATCACCCGTCACCGGAGGAGCCTAAGACGTCAAGGGATATCCGGCTTGCGCATCCGCAAGCTAGATGCCCATCGGACACATCAGACGGTCGCGTGCAAAGATAGCATACTCCCCCTCAGCTAGAAAATCTAAAGTCGCGAAGTCGTACACTACCTCGTTGATGTCCTTAGGTGACATAGTGTGCGTCAACCTCATGCTAAGTGGAGGCGGCTGGGGGACCCAAAAGTGGTTCAACCACAGCATCTGGCGGGCTACTCGCTCACCCAAGAACCACTCCCGACGGAATGGCCCCGCCAGCAAGATCTTCCTTTGATGATCCTGGTGACTCCTTATCAGATCCTCGCCTGTCCTAGCCTCCATGCCTTCTCACACCCATCAATTCACCTACAAAATAAACTCGGCACAGGTTATATACGAGAGAAATTATAGAAACAAAGTCAAGCGTGCATAAAAATAAAATGGAACACACCTGTGTAGGGGACAGGCGATCTATGGTAAGACGGTAGGTATTCAGATCCTTCACGTCCTCCTTCCTGCCCCGCGTACTCCGGTCCCATCGAGCTGCCCTCGGGATGACATGGGGATCTGAGTGGACATTCTCGGGGTGCAGTAAACCCAAAAACTCGTAGTCCCACAACTGTAAATAAATAAATAAATAAAAAAAAGGAAAGAAACACAAAAAAGATAACAAAAAAAATGAATAGAATAAGTTGGGCCAAGTTAAATAAGTGAGAAAGGTATGAACAAATTGAAAAGACAAAGAGTGTGATGAGAATCATACCTCAAAGATCCGCCAGTACCCGATCACAGAGCTTTCCTTAGTCCGACAGGCGGACCGCAGATCGGTGTATAACGTCGCCAGCACTAATCCTCCCTAGTCGAAGGATGCTATCCGATCAAAATCATGCAAGGCTCCCAGGAAGTACAAGGGAATGGTGTTGTTCCCCTTCGAAAATAGACGTGCACCCATCAAATAGAGCAAAAATGCTCGACCAACTCACTCAAAGTGGTGGGGTTCGGTGCACTCAAACCCCATGTATCTCCCCACGAGCCAGGCATACCAGATACGCCCTGAATCGGCTATACGTGGGACCTCACCCAGCCAATAGGTGAGTGCCTCGGGGCACAAGCCGAATGTGGGGTCGAGGGGAAGCGGATCACCCACTACCCTAATCCCCGTGATCATAGCAAAATCAAGCGTGGTCAGGGTGGCCTCAAAGGATGGGAAGTGGAAGGTGTTGGTGGTATCCCACCACCTCTCCACCAAAGTCGTCAGGAGTATTCTGTCATTATGAGTACTCATGAGGAGAGGGATGAACTGGCTAAACTCGGATCTGTCAACGAGCACCAGACCCTCCAGGGGGAGACCCTGGTACCACTCAAGGATTCGAATAGAGCCTCCAAACCCGCGTAGATAATTGCCAGTCTGCAAAAAAAGAAGAAAAATACAAAAAAAAATTGTCAGATGATATAGATTAAAGTATGAAAATCCAAGGAAAAAGGGAGTGCATAATCTGACTAAGAAAATAAAAAAATCCATCATGTTAAGTAGCAGGAAGCGCAGCTTAATTTGAAGACCAAAAAGAAAAAGTTCAATAAACTTAGAAAAGTGTGTAAATGTTATTTCTAGTGCATAAAATAAAAAATTCTATCTTAGGAAGTCTTAAAATGCAACATAAGTCGGACCAAAAAGAAAAAATCCAATAAACCTAAAAGAGCGTGTAAACGTTTATTTCTAGAGACCCGAAAATAGAAAATTCTGTCTTAGGAAGTCTTGAAATACAACCTAAGTCGGGCGAAAAAGTAAAAGTCCAATAAATCTAGAAGGGCATGTAAACGTTTATTTCTAATGACCCGAAAATAGAATATTTTGTCTTGGGAAGTCTTGAAATACAACCTAAGTCGGACCAAAAAGCAAAAGTCTAATAAACTTAGAAAAACATGTAAACACTATTTCTAGTGCCTAAAATGAAAAATTATGTCTCGAAAAGCATGAAAGTGCAGCCTAAGTCAGTCAAAAGTAAAAAATTCAATAAAGTCTAGGAAAATGTGAAAATACTATCCTAAACAAGCTAAAATAAAAAAAATTCCTAGAAGAATGTGTAAGCATTTGTCTAGGGACAACTAAAAATAGAAAATCAACAAACCCTTACAAAAACGTGAAAACGTTAATCCGGGGAAAAAACCCTCATAATAAAAATTCTCAGAAAAATGCAAAAATGTTTATCTAGAGACAAAACCACCAAATCCCTCTTCGGTAAACGGGCAACACAACCTAAGTTGGTCAGGTAAGAGCACCCCTATCTAACTCAGGAAGCATGGAACGCAACTTAGGACGACCCCAAGCCGTGTAGCTTATACATCCTGAGCGGAAGTGTGAAGCGTAACCTGTTTCAGGCAAGGCGAAGGTAAGTCTGCCCACCTTGGGAAATGTTGCTACGTAACTAAGAAAATGAAAAAATGTTTCTCTAGGGACAAAACAAAACCAAATTTTCAAGATAACAAAGACTTCCTAGGTGAACGTAAAAATGCTTGTCTAGAGACAAAAACAAGTCAGTTAATTCTCTCGGGAATACGTACGACTCAACCTGAAGTTGGTCGGAACCTGCTCGATCCAGCCAAATTGGGGACACATTCAGATCGTCATGTAAGTCGTCGAGCGCAGGGCCTAATGTGTAACCTAATTTGGGCAGACTGAAGGGAAGCCCCTCCCTTCTCGGGAAACATCAATACGTAACCCAGAATGGAGTTAATTAAAAATACCCAAAAAACCCCTAAGAAGATGTGCAAATATTTTTTCTAGGAACAAAAACAAGTCAGTTAATTCTCTTAGGAATACGTACGACTCAACCTAAAGTTGGTTGGGACCAGCAAGATCCAGCCAAATTGGGGAAACATTCGGATCCCCATGTAAGTCGTCGAGCGTAGGGCCCAATGTGTAACCTGATTCGGGCAGACTAAAGGGAAGCCCCACCCTTCTTGGGAAACGTCATTATGTAACCCAAGATGGAGTTAATTAAAAATATCCAAAATGCCCTTAGAAAGATGTGCAAATATTTGTCTAGGGACAAAATCAAGTTAGTTAATTCTCTTGGGAATACGTACGACTCAACCTAAAGTTGATCGGGACTAGCTAGATCTAGCCAAATTGGGGACACATTCGGATCATCATGTAAGTCATCGAGCGCAGGGCCCAATGTGTAACCTAATTCGGGCAGACTGAATGGAAGCCTCGCCCTTCTCGGGAAATATCAATACGTAACCCAAAATGGAATTAATTAAAAATACCCAAAAACCCTCTAGGAAGATGTGAAAACATTTGTCTAGGGACATAAAAAAGTCAGTTAATTCTCTTGGGAATACGTAGGACTCAACCTAAAGTTTGTCGGGACCAACTAGATCCAGCCAAATTGAAAAAACATTCAGATCGTCATGTAAGTCGTCGAGCACAGGGCCCAATGTGTAACCTAATTCAGGCAGACTGAAGGGAAGCCTCGCCATTCTCGGGAAACGTCAATATGTAACCCAAGACGGAGTTAATTTAAATACTCCAAAAATACCAAAAATAAAGAAAAAATTCTCCTAAAAAAATGTGAAAACGTTAATCTAGGGACAAAAATAATTTCTTCTCGGGAAGTGTTGAAATACGACCTAAGTTTGTTGGCACGATCGAAAGTCTAGCCAATTTGGGAAGTGTCAATACGCGACCCAAGTTTTGAATAAAAATCGAAACAAAAGTTCCCCTCGAAAAATGTGAAAACGTTAATCTACGGATGAAAAAAAATTCACCGCGGGATACGTTAACACGCAACCCAACGGCAGAAAACCAAAAACATACACATATGGAATGAAAGAAATACAGTGTTCATCATAGGCATACAATGTTTCTAAGTTCAATTTTTTTTTTAATTTTAGAAGTTCAAGTTGTTTGGTATTATATTCCGAGAAACCATTTATCCAAATGCTTCGGGCCTACCCTGTGCATACATCTAAATCCAAGATCTTTTTAAATTTTTTTTAGATTTTTTTTGGTTTAATTAAAACAGAACTGAAATAGGAAAATAGACAAGGCATACCTGGCGGTTCGACACCGATAGATGGAAACTCGGTGATCAAAGTAGTAGATCCAGTTCTGTGCTGGGGTCGGCATAGTAAAAGCAGGTAGGAGGTAAGAACTCCCACCAACGAGCCGGAGGGTCGTAGCTCCCCGGGTCAAAACCCCTCGGTATATCCCCTGCCAGAACCCCGCGGAAGGGATCTAGGACCTGAGGGCTATCCACAGCTGGCTCTTCAGCAGTGTGATGCTCCGAAGGTCTGCCCTCTTCCGTAGCATGAGCGGTGTCGACAACATCCAACAGACCGTCCATGGTAGTAGACCGCAGAGAAGTCTGTGGGGAAAATCTGGAGAGGGTTCCGCCGAGTCCTCCAAGTGCAGGAAGACCTCTGAAGAAGGAGTTGGTGCTCTGGGTCTCGCAAGACTGTGCTGGGACCACTGGGACCGGGACTGCTGGAACTACAAGAGCGGGGTCCGTCTCATGACCCACGCCACTGGTAGCCTGATCTTCATTGCTCGACATTGCCAAAAAGTAGAGAGAGAAAGTAGAGAGAATGTAGAGAGTAAAGAGTAGAGAGAATAGGTTCGCACACGACTCAAATGAACCATCGACCGAACTTAAAGAAAAATTCAGACTATTGGCCTACCTAGCGCGCGCCACTTCCCTCCTCTCCACATGTCGGTGCGCCACTTCCTTCCTCGCGCGCTGGGAAGTCCAATCATCACCTGGCACGCGCCACTTCCCTCATCTTGCTCCATGTGCCACGTGGCACCACGTCACCTTTCCAGAGACACGTGGCATCTGCCAGGTGTCCACCTCTCATTCGTTAACTTTTTAAGTTTCAAAATTTAAAATTCCAAAATTTTGGGTCCGTCTCTGATAGTTTTTAAAATTGTTGAACTCATCCTCGGTCGTTCTACCTTTTTCACATACCGAGCTTCATTTTCACACCCCGAGAATCAAAAGAAGGTCCGTCTCACGACCTTTAACAAAGTGATTTGGGTCCGTCACACGACCTAACACTCAGAGCTTTTGGGTTCGTCCCATGATCCGAAATCGAATAAATCGGTCCGTCTCATGACTTTAAACTGAGTACCTTGGGTCCCGCATGACTTTAAACTGAATAAACAGTCCTACATGACCTTAAACTAATTGCTCGCAGTCCGGCATGACTATAAACTGATTGCTCGTAGTCCGACATGACTATAAGCTGTTACTCGCAGTCCTGTACAACTATAAATTGATTGCTCGCAGTCTGGCAGGACTATAAACTGATTGCTCGTAGTTCCACACGACTATAAACTGATTGCCCTCAGTCCGGCACGACTATAAACTGATGCTCACAGTCTGGCACGACTACAAACTGATGCACACGGTCCACTCATGACATTAAAAGGATAGCATTTCTTTTACTTTTTTGTTTCATGTTTGTTTGTTTGTTTCTTATTTGTTTTTTGTTTTGTTTGTTTTGGTTGATGAACGGTTTAATTAAAAGGGACTGTCTATGATTCTTTGACATTCACTCACCCACGCAATGCGACAAGAGTTTTGTCAAAGAGGGACAACGATTAAATCGAACATTGACCAATTTTCGTGAGCTGTTCCGATGATGAAATGTACATTAGTCGCGCCAAAAGAGCTTCCAAGCGAGTTTGAGAGTCCAATGAGTACTTTTAATGCATGCTAAAACATCCCGAAACATTCTAAAACACCCTAAAACACCTCAAAATACCTAAAATATCAAAAATATCCCTTGGTGCAGCCCAATCCAGCACTGGGATACCTCTAAGTGGCGCATGCCACTTCCCTCCAAACCGGTCCACGCCACCTCAGAACTAAATTTCTAGCATCGTGTTATAACCTTTTCATGCTACTAGCCCAAACCATGTTAGAGCCCCCAAGCCATTTTTACCCCTGGCGCGCGCCACCTCAAGTGGTGCACACCTCCTTTCACATGGCGCACGCCACCTTGGGAGGAGACTTCGGCACCAAGTTAGCTCCTCGCCCGAAATTATATAAATAAGACCCTTCCCAAGCCAATTCAGAGAGTTCTCAGAATGTCAAATCTCTGGAGAACCAATTCCAATCCGTATACAACCCGAACCCCTGTCAATTTAATAACCTAAGCTTAAGCTAATCCCAAAACATCACTAAGACAATCCAACTTCAGAATCCTTAGCACTGGAAGGACGTTAAAAGCTCGAAGACCGCGTGGAAGGACTCCCCGAGACATGCCGTACGTGAGGAAGAGCCGTGAAAATTGCTTAAAACTTCACTTAGCTCACGGGATATACGGTAAGCCTCTTTATTTCTCATCTCTTTTCGTTTATCTCTCCATTTTTCCATCTATTTCCTTTTCTTCCCCTCAAAGTTCTTTCTATTCAATAAAATGGGAGAAAGAGGCCGTTTGCCTCGTTATCCCCGGTTCTATTTTTTATTTTTCGTTAAAGCATATTTTTCTACTTTGTAGAAAAGTATGTTCTTTTTCTTTCTTCTTACTCTGTTTAGTTTTAGGAATGCATGAAATATAGGATTTAGATTATTTGTCGAAAATTCTACGTGAATTGTTTTATTT
The DNA here is from genome assembly GCA_032361285.1 of Aequorea victoria. Classification (NCBI taxonomy): domain Eukaryota; kingdom Metazoa; phylum Cnidaria; class Hydrozoa; order Leptothecata; family Aequoreidae; genus Aequorea; species Aequorea victoria. Next base: position 5,762 of record JAUTBS010432589.1, on the reverse strand, counting down.
TTCTATTTTCTTCATCGTATAAAAACACCTATTCCCGAGCACACTGTTTTCCTATAAAATAGTAGCCCCTTTTGGACCTCGTGGTGTTGAGCTCACTCTTCTATAGTGATGTGCGCCACTTTTAGAGAGTCCAGAGGTGGCGCACGCCATGTTTCAGTGGCGCGCACCAGGTTAGAGGTGGCGTGCGCGACCTCTGCTAAAAACCAGTGGCTTTCCAGTAGCCTTTTCTGCATTGTTGTGCTTTAAAACAGTATGTTTATATGCATCAACTGCACTAATATACTGTCATCTCCCCTTTTGACATGTCATTAAGTGTAAGTATGCATAAAAAGCTTTAGTTTTAGATTAGATTTTATTTTCTTGTTTGCTTTTTTAATATTCCCCGTTCAACCCCATTTCTGTATGTGTTACTTTTGATAAATTTAAAATAAGAGCAAAATGAAACAGTTAAGTAGAGGCCAGTCTTCAGATCGGGCAAGAGAGGTGCCTAACACCTTCCCCTTAAATAAGGATGGACTAGTTTCCTTGAAAGTTTTTTAGTTTCTTGATTTGTCTAAAAACCAAGTGGCGACTCCAAAATCGTACATCCTTTAACACAGACACATTTGGAGGAAAACCCCTCTTTCATTTCTCCTCGTGGTTCATTCCGCATACACTCCTCATTTTGAGTGAGGGACGGAGGAAAGAAAAAAGAGGGCGGGTTCGTCACAACGCCCGTCACTTTTAGAGAGCCCAAAGGTGGCACACATCATGTTAAAATGGCACACGCCAAATTATGAGATGGCGTGCGCCACCTTTGCTTGAAACCAGTGGCTTCCAATAACTTTTTCTACATCATTTTTGTTTTAATAGTATGTCTGATATGCATCAACTGCACTGATGTGTTTTCATCTCCCATATGACATGCCTTTAAGTGTAAGAATGCATAAAAAAACCTTTAGTTTTAGGTTAAGTTTTGCTTTATTGCTTGCTTTTTAATGTTCTCTCTTCAACCCCCTTTCTGTATGTGTTGTTATTGATAACTTGAAGACAAGAACTAAAAAATAATTAAGTAGAGGTCGGTCTTTGGATCGGGCGAGAGGGGTACCTAATACCTTTCCCTTTCCTACTCTAGCTCCTGAACCATTATCTCTAGTAAGGAAGGACTAGTTCTTTGAAAGTTTTGTTTTCTTGTTTTTTCATGAAAAGAAAAGTGGCAACTCCAATTGTGCGGTCTTTAACACTGACACATTTGGGGGAGGATCTATTTTCAAAATATAAAACAAACCTCTTTTCTTTTATCCTAAAAATCGAGAGCGAGTTTTCAAAAAGGAATAAAAAAAGAAAACTAGAGGGCGGTGAGTTATTCGAAAAGAGGTTCGTCATAGTGGAGACTCCACTGGGGATCTTTTAAGAAAGCGAGTTAAACTTGAAAAAGGTTTCAACTGTTCTTATCTTAAAGTTGTCATCAGTATTAGCATTGCATGCATTGATTTCTATCTCATTTCTTTCCTTTTTTATTGGATACTTTTCCAAAATAAAAGAAGAACGGAGAAAATAAAATAAGCCAAATGTTTGTCTACCTTTCACTTCGGCGGTTTACTGTGTCAGAGCTGTGTGGGGGGAGCAAGCAAGTCTTCTGACCGTATGCCACTTTGGATACGACAAAAATGGTTATTGCGTACTGTTTGACCTGGCCAGGTACTACTTGGTTGGGGAGGTATATTCTTGACTCTATTAAGAAGGTACCCAGTTACTGTACTACCAAGCCTTTTTATTTGCATTTAGTTAGCTTAGAACTTTTCCTTTAGGAAAAACCCTCTTTTAGGTAATATGTTTTTCTTTTATGTATTTTTTTGATTGATTAGAGTAGCTTTTTTTGTTCTTTTGAGGTGTGTTTCATCACCCAAGTCTCTCCGTGCTTATCCCATGGTTTGACACCATTAGGCCATTGCCTAATCTTCGTCATTTCCTTTGGGCTGAGTTTCATCACCCAAGTCTTTCTTTCTCTTTCCCGGGACACTCTGTGGTTGTCCCATGTTTTGATGCCATTAGGTCATTACATATCCTTCATTGTATCTTTTGAGCCGGGTTTCATCACCCGAGTCTCTTTTTTTCTTTCCTGGACCCTCTATGGTTGTTCCTTGTTTTTAACGCCGTTAGGTAGTGACCTAACCTTCACCATTTCTTTTGAGCCGAGTTTCATCACCTGAGTCTCTCTTTCTCTTTCCAGGAACCCTCAATGGTTGTCTCGTGTTTTTGACGTTGTTAAGTCGTTGCCTAACCTTCGTCGTTTTCTTTGAGCCAAGTTTCATCACCCGAGTCTGTCTTTCCCTTTTCTAGGAACGTTCGTGGTTGTCCCATGTTTTTTACATCGTTAGGCTGTTGCCTAACCTTCGTTGTTTTCTTTAGGCCAGGTTTCATCACCCGAGTCTCTCTTTCCCGGGACCCTCCGTGGTTGTACAGTGTTTTGACGTTATTAGGCCATTGCCTAACCTTCGTCGTTTATTTTGAGCTGGGTTTCATCACCCGAGTCTCTCTTTCTCTTTCTTGGGACCCTCTATAGTTGTCCTGTATTTTTGACGAAGTTAGACCGTTGCCTAACTTTCGTCGTTTCTTTTGAGGCGGGTTTCATCACCCGAGTCTCTCTTTCTCTTTCTCGGGACCCTTCGTGGTTGTCCCATGTTTTTTATGTCATTAGGGCCTTGCCTAACCTTCGTCGTTTCCTTTGAGTCGGGTTTCATCACCCGAGTCTGTCTTATTTTTTCCTGGGACCCTCTGTGGTTGTTCCGTGTTTTTGACGACATTAGGCCATTGCCTAACCTTCGTCATTTCCTTCGAGCATGGTTTCATCACCCGAGTCTCTATTTCTCCTTCCTGGGACCCTCCGTGGTTATCACATGTTTTCAACGCCGTTCGGCCGTTGCCTAACCTTTGACGTTTTTTTTAGCCGGGTTTCATCAACCCACGCCTGCTTCTCTTTTCCGGGACACTCTGTGGTTGTCCCGTGGTTTGACGTCGTTGGGTCGTTGCCTAACCTTCGTCATTTCTTTCGACTCGGGTTTCTTCAAGCCACGCCTCCTTCACTTTTTTGGGATCCTCTGAGGTTGTCCAAAATTCTTGTAGTCATTGGAATTTGGGCTAGACTTCCCTTTTTGCATCTAGGACCGGGCCTCATCCACCCGTACCTTGTTCTTTTTTGGGACCCCTCCGGCGTTATCCCAAACCTTTACGGTCATTGTGGTGTTAGCCCAACCTCTTCACTTTTGTAAGAGCCGGGTTTCACCGACCCATGTCTCTTTCTTTACAGGACCCTTCGTTTCTCATCCCGAGTCTCGTGGTCATTGAGCCGGGAGCCAGCCTAATTCTTGGTTAGCTCCTACACCTTTCCCCATTGTTGTCTTTTGCCTAAAATCTTTTGAGAAAATTCTATGTTTCTTCGCCATTGAGTCGCGGCTCGATGCTTCCCGATGTTAGTCCTCATAGTGTAAGTCGGTATTATCTCGCATCCTCTTTACAAGTGTAAGTTGGTATTGTCCCGCATCCTGTATACAGGTGTAAGTCGGTATCATCCCGCATCTTTCCCACGGTGTAAGTTTGTATCGTTCCACATTCTCTACCATTTGAGCTTAGCTTCTCAACCGTATATTTCAGTCTTTTTCACAGTGTCAGTCAGTATCATCCCGCATCCTCTTTACAAGTGTAAGTCGGTATCATCCCGCATCTTCCTGATAGGGCGAGTCAGGTGTTTTGGTCCATCGCATCCTCCTTATGGTATAAGTCGGTATCGTCCCGCATCTACTACCATCTCAGCTCAGCTTCTCAATGGTATTAGTTGGTCTTTCTGAATGTGTACGTCAGTATCGTCCCGCATCCTTCACAATTCGAGCTCCGCTTCTCGACGGATAAGTCAGTATTACCCCGCAACTCGACCTCTCTTATCGTATGAGCTCAGCATCTCATCGAATAGGTCGGGTTTTGTTTTCCCTCCCCTTTTCTTTCTCGCCATAGAGATTCAGAGTCTCAACGAATAAGCCAGTATCATCCCGCACCCTTTCTTTTGTTTTCTTGACCGAAGAGAGATAAGTCTCGACGGATAAGCCGAGGTACGCTTCGCACCCTTTTTGTCGTTTGGAAAAACATTTTTTTTGTTTAAGTTTGGTCTTCCGTACCCCCCTTTTTTTCTTATCATAGAGATTCAAAATCTCGACGGATAACAGTCGGGGCTTCCCTCACCCTTTCTTCCATTTCCTTTGCCATAGAGAGAAAAGTCTCGACGGATAAGCCGGACATGTCTCACAAACCTTTTTTGTTGGCTGTAGAGATTCAGAATCTTGACGGATAGACCGGTATCATCCCGTGCCCATATTTTTCCTTTTTTCTTTTGGCCATAGAGATAAGTCTTGACGGATAAGCTAGTATCGTCCCGCGCCCATGTTTTTGCTTCTTTTTCTTTGGCCGTAGAGATTCAGAGTCTCGACAGAGAGGGTAAATCAGTATCATACCGAGCCCTTGGTTTTTGTTTTTTGTGCCGTTTGAGATTTAGAGTCTCATCGGATAAGTCGGCCTTCACCTGAGGCGTTAAGGCAGTTCTGATGCTCTTCTAAGCCGAGTGCTTCCCGCGACCCCCTCTTAGGCCTAGAGATCCAGCAAGTCGATGTCCTTTTTTGTTTTAAGCCAGGTTTTATCACCCGCACCCTTTGTTTCTCTCGCTCGGGATTTTCTAAAGAAATCCTGAGTTTCCTTTATCATCGAGCTGAGGCTCCACGATTCTTTTTTCATTTAAATTGCGTATTATTACACGCAATCTTTTTTGCACTTTTGTGCAGTTTTTGTCACACCCCAATTTAGGAAAGGTGACCGATCATGGATTATGGGTCTTGGCCCAACGAACTAAGAAAGCCTAAACATACGACCTAACAATATGCTAAAAGATATCAATTTCAAGAGATTTAATCAGTTAAAATCCATGAAATAATCAATGTGTGATAATCAGCCCATAATATCTCAACATTATGTTGTCTCAACAACTCATAATCAAATAATATTTTATTTCAGGCGAAAGCAAAATGCATGTCCTAAAAGGTCTTATTCCTAAATCCCACGAAGCTACAGAGTTCATTATCTAGCTTCATTACTGGTTACCTGAAATATTTAATTTACAATGTCAACTAAAACTGGTGAATGGAACTATGCATAATAATATACAGTTTTAAAATAGATGATTCAAATAGTTTGTACTTCAAACATAATCATGGTAAGAGATGCACAGTATAGTCAATAGGGTGATAACACAACCCATCTTTCATTCTTTATCAAAATATTCATAATTTTCCCTCCTGATCTCACTATCAAGATGAGTCACCAATATTTATCTCAAACTAGATATCAGAGGTGTCCACAACAATCTCAGGAAATAAACATATCAATATCATAATTCGCGCATATAAATGCCAACAATATAATCAGAGCATCAAAGTGCCAATAATGGTATAGCGATATGATCATCAATATGTGTGTCGAAAACTATGAACAACCACAGAATTCCTCTGTGAAAATAAGTAACCAATGCTAAATATAATAATACTCAGGGTAACTTTGGCCCGTTGGATCCAACATCGAACATAGAGTCTGTAACGCCCCAAAATTTCCGGGTCGTTAAGAGACATAATAATATTAAATAGGGTTATACTAAGACAGTCATTCCACACTTGATTAATATTTAACTTATAATAATAGTACTTGTTCCTGCAATACACATTATTTTCCCTGTATTAAGTATT
>JAUTBS010432478.1:0-15782 GCA_032361285.1 Aequorea victoria | reverse complement strand
TTTTAAAAGAATATTTACTATTCTTAACGGTCAACTAACGGTTGGACTAAATTGTTACAAAAAATTATACAGTAAGGGGTGTAACTGTAATTTTGAAAAATAAAGAGAGTTTAAGTGTAATTAATCTTAAATATAGGGGGTCTAGGTGTAATTAACCCATTTTTTTATCATTTAGTGAAACTATTATACTTTTTCGAATTCTCTCATCGAGGCGAGACGAGTCGAAAAAGTAATTGTTGTTGACTCAAATATAAAAGAAATCAGAGAAGACAAAAGTAAGTTAATAAGCCAAATTTTGTGTTTTATTTTTAGTAAAAAAAATATCTTTTAATAATAAAAAAAATACTTTTTTGATTCGTCTCACCGAGACGATCCGAAAAGGTAAAAAGAAATTCAGAAAATACAAAAAAAAAATAAGTCAAATGGCTCAAGAATTCTAAGCGGTAAAACATGTTCTCTTTCCTCTAACACATTTTGAAAAGAATGGTTGAAATTAATTCAAACTTAAGTTTTACAATCAAAAACTCATTTATTTAGAAAACAAGCTCTCTCTCCTCTAACACATTTTAGAAGTGTCACAAACTCACAATTTTCAAAATATATTCTCTTTTAATTCAAAATTTACTTTTTCTTCTTCTTTTCTCTTTTGAAACAATTCAAACTCGAAAGACTATTTTGTTATCTTTATTGTAGGACTTGGTAATGTACGTTATGATTGAATTGATTTCTTAATATACATTTTTCAAAATATATTTTCTTCTAATTCAAAATTTACTTTTTTTTCTTCTTTTCTCACAGATTAATTCAAACTTAAATTTTATTACCGAAAACTTACATTTTTCAAAATATATTCTCTTATAATTCAAAATTTACTATTTTCTTCTTTTTTTCTCTCTCCTTTTCTCTTTTGAAACAATTCAAACTCAGAACACTGTTTTGTTATCTTTATTGCATGACTTGGTATTATACGTTGTGATTGAATTGATTTCTTAATATGTTTTTGCTCTTAACATTTTGATTGAATTGTTGTTTAAAATTAATTCACGAGTTTAATAATAATGAGTATATTCTACACGGTCGGCTACGGTCGACCAAAACTACAGTCGATCGAGACTACAGTATAACTGAAAAGGTCACTCAGTCTTCAGACTAATTATACAAATCAGCCAACAATCGCTCAGGAGATTTGTTCTGTTAGTCCTAAACTAGAAGATTTACTCGGTCAATCGATAATTAAGATTGGTCAAAGGTATAATGGTAGCTTCATAACCGACGCTTTATTTCTTTTCTACTATTACTGCAGCAACCATTTCATCTATAAAATGTGGGTTCAACCTTAATCATGGATTCCGAGATTTGTGCTCATGCACCACTATATATACATATCGCCTATATTTTTCAAACGTATGCTACTACTAGTACTTTTAGTCATTTTCTATATAGATCTACATATAAGTCTCTGACTTAAGTATTGGATAATCTTAGGCCAGCACTCCACTGGTGTCAAGATTCTGGCTTTTGTAAAACTCCTGGTGTTCTCGAGGAAGCGATTCAGATTCTAGCACCAACATTTTGGCATCATCCGTGGGAACAATTATTGTTCTCATTCTCCATTATTGCTATAACGTGAATGGTTGACACGAGATTAATGGCCTTTGAAGGCAATCACCAGCGCAAGAATTCTCAAGATGAACAATGGCATGTCAACGTTGAACAACAATTAATAGATCTAACCTAACTAATTCAGGGTCTGGTACAGCAAAATCAAGCCATTACCTAGAGGCTCGATGAGCGACTCGGCTCCTGCCACCTCCTCCTCCTTTAGCACCTGATGTGCCCCATTAGGGGCAAGTCATCGTGCTAGGGAAGAGGGAAGATCATCCGCCATCCAACATCCACATATTCCATAATCGAACAAGTAGAGGCAAGGACCAAAAGCTAACAACAGAGTTAGTAATGAAGAAGTAGCAGAAGGCAAGGCTGACCTTCAAGATAGAAATCATTCCCTAAAGAACAAAGAGGTGAGTCAGTTCAACAAGACAAAAGACTCGGTCACCTTGGAGGCTGAGCTGAAAGAGGTAAAAGACCAGCTCCATAACATAATGAAGGCCATGAAGGATAAGCCTGGGGTAGTGGTAGAAAGATTGGTGCAACGGAAAAACTTATCCTTTTCACCTACAATGATGATCAAGCCCTTACCCTCTAAAATTAAAATGTCACAAATGGAGGACTTCGACGGCCTTAAGGACCCCATCGACCATCTTAAAACTTACAAAGCCTACACGCCCCTATACGCCATGCCAGATGAAATCATGTGCCGAGCGTTCTCGACCACCTTAAAGGGATCAGTTCGGGTATGGTTTAGTAAGTTAAAGAATGGGTCTATCAGCACATTTACCCAGCTAAACAAGCTATTTATAGGGCACTTCATTGAAGGCCAGAGGCACCAGTGGCCAGCCACGTACCTCCTCAACATCAAGCAGGACAAGATAGGGACCTTACGTTAATACGTGGCTCAGTTCAACTCAAAAACCCTAAAGATGGATGACATTGATGATAAGGTTGCGCTCACTGCATTCACGGGTGGCCTATAGCCTACAAAATTTCTATTCTCATTAACCAAGGTTTCCCCAACCAGCATAACCAAGCTCATAGTCAAAGGCTGGAAGCCTATGAATGCTGGGGATGCTATAAACGCTAGGGATGATAGAATCTCAAAGCTGAGTAAGAAGAACGATACTGATAAACACGACCAGAGGAAGGGGTATGAGCTAGAGAGATAGAGATCATCTAGAGATTCTGATCGTAGATAGTAAAATTAGGTCAACTCAAAGTGACCCCAAGTACCGGTCAGCCGGTTCAAAAGGTATACCCCACTTAATACCCCAGTCGACTAAGTGTTACTCCAGATTAGGGATAACCCTGAGCTACGATGGTTGAGAAAGTTAAAGACTCTTCCCAATCAGAGGAGTCAGGATAAATATTGTTGATTCCACAAAGATTACAACCATAATACTGAGGACTGCTTCGACTTAAAAGAGTAGATAGAGGCATTGATCCAGAGGGGGAGATTGAGCAAGTCTTTAGCTTCTCAGCAGAATCAGGAAAAACTGAGATGTCAACAAGATAGGCCCCAACCAACTGATAGAGACAGAGATGGGGATCTGGCAGGAGAGGTCAGAGTCATCTTTGGAGAGTTCTCTAGAGAAAGAGAAAGTAATTCGTCTAGAAGGACTCATTCCAAGAGGTTGAGAACAGATGGGGCACACGATGTTTATGTGACCGAGCAAAGCTGCTAAGACAGACGAAGTCATCACTGATGAGCGCCTAATTGCACACATTTAGGCCCTCTGACAAAATATTTCTAGTCATTTCTTTTAGATTTTATTATGATGTTATTATATTTTTATGATTTTGGGTTAAAAGGAGTATTGGATGAAAATAAGTGTAAAAAGAATTTTGGAGCACAATTTGCCTCACAAAGTTTGGCTGGAAATTGACAAACTCCGAACGGATTTTTGCAATAAAGAAATACAATCTGCCTTACAAAGTCCAAACGACCGTGACTTTTGTGCAAACAAAAACCACCAAATGTGCGCAATTCTGAATTTCAAATGACACCTTTTGAGGAAATGATAAAAGGAAAAAATGGGAGATTTATCTAGGGTTCAACTTTTGTTCTAGAAAATGGCTGAAGATAAGAGAAGGGAAGAGTTGAAGCTAGGAAATGGCATTGACTACTGGAAACATGAGGAGCTTCATGTCCATGAGCAGCTAGACGTTGTATCTAGGGTTTAGATGAAACTCTAGCCGCCATAACTTTATGTTTGTATTTCTTTCGAGATTTCTTTTAATTAAATTGATGATTGTATAGCCTTTAAGGCTTAATTTGATTTTTGAACTTGAATTCAAATCGTGATTGATTTAAGTATAAGTTGTTGGATTATGTTATTTTAATAACTTGGTTATTTAGTGATTTTATGGATTGATTATGCATAATTGAGATAGGTTATGCCGAGAGTAGATAAGTCATTCTATTACTCGATTGAAGATGACTTGTTTTAATCAAAGATAATCTATGCCAATTAGTGTTTAGTTGAATCTTCTTGGTGATACCGTTAAGGCTTGTAACCATAACAAATCTTAATCAATTTAAATAAAAGATCTTGTTTACACAAAAGTTAACGTTATTAGGCTGGGGTGGATTCGAGACCCTAGATCTCTCTCATTTATTAAAAAAAAATCAATTTGTTCAATTTCTGTTTATTTATCTTAAATGGGTCCTCCAACCTTATCATTTGTTCATCTTTCCTTCAAATTAATTCAAAAATTAATTAGAAAACAAAATAACTTCATTTTTTTTATCTCTGTGTAATGATATATGATCTTAACCATTATTATATAGAGTAGTTGTTTGACTTTATTTCTTATAATATATTTTTTGTATGATAGCCGACCCACCAATCACCTTCTCGGATAGTGATACTCGCAGCATGTAACAGTCCGATGACTATCCCCTTATCTTCACCATGGTTATCGCCAATTACAAGAAATATAGGATTCTAGTAGACAATGGTAGCTCTAATGATATCCTATTTTTAAAAGCATTCAATCAACCCAACATAGGTAAAGACAAGTTATATCCGGTTAAGTCACCTCTGATCGGGTTTACTGGGGAGAAGGTACAGCCGTTGGAGTCTATTGAGCTGCTCCTCACTATTGGCTTTAGCCCCAAACAGACCACCAAAATGATCAATTCACTAGTGGTAGACTATCCGTCAGCTTACAATGTGATCCTAGAAAGAACGACCCTCAATGAATCAAGGGCAGTGATATCAACCTACTATTTGATGATCAAGTACCAGGCCAGCCATGGGGTAGTAGAATTGAGAGCTGATCAGATGATAGCAAGAGAATGCTAGGCAACCTTTCTGAGAGAGCCAAAATTGAAAGAAACAATGACTCTAGACACTGCCAAAGTAAGAGATGAGATAACAATCTAGAGGGGAGAGTCAGCAGAGGAGCTAGTTAAAGTAAGCATAGATGAGGATCGACCAGACCAGGAGGTTCAAATCGGATCAGCCTTATCCCCTGAATTTTGAACAAATCTAGTTCAATTCTTCAAGAAGCAAAGGTCAGTCTTTGCCTGGATGCACGAACATATGCTATGGATTAGCCCTGACGTAATTTCACATTATCTTTGTGTTGATCGGCTCCATAAGCTAGTCAAATAGAAATAACGGGGTTTTTTCTAGAGAATGGAACGAACCCATTGTAGTAGAAGTTGAGAAACTGATAAAGGCTAGATTCGTCTGAGAAGTGAGGTATCCCGATTAGTTAGCTAACATCGTTCTGGTGACAAAATCAAATGGCAAGTGGAGGATGAGTGTCGACTTCACAAACTTGAATAAAATATGCCCGAAAGATAGATATCCCCCCTCTAAGAATCGATCAGTTGGTGACCCAACCAGTGGGAATGAATTACTCAATTTTATGGACGCATTCTCTGGGTAAAACCAGATTCTCATGAATGGAACCGATCAGGAGAAGACATCATTTATCACTAACTAAGAAATATATTGTTACAAGGTGATGCCATTTGGTCTCAAGAATTTTGGGGCTACATACCAACATCTGGTGAATCTCATGTTCAAGAATTAGATCAACCGGAATGTCAAGGTTTATGTCGGCAATATGTTGATCAAAAGCATGAAGGCCAGTGACCATCTTGTAGATCTCGAAGAGACTTTTTAGGTATTGCATAAGTTCAATATAAAGTAAAATCTGGCTAAATGTGCATTCGGTGTGTCAGGGGGAAATTCATTGGCTTTATAGTCAGCTAGAGGGGTATTGATCCGAATCCAGAGAAGGTCAGAGTAGTTTTAGAGATGGAACCCCCCCAAAAAAAACCCATCAAAGAAGTTCAGACGCTGACCGAACGAGTAACAACCTTGAATCGATTCATTTTGAAAGCAACTGACCGATGTATGTCTTTCTTCAATGTTCTCAAGAAAGCTTTCATGTGGACCGAGAATTACGAGTGTGAGGAACCCTCTCAAAAATGCGTCATCCTCCTCTTTTTATTTTGGGTTTAAAATGCTCTCAGTTTAAGTTTTTAAAAGAAAAGTGGGGTCTTATATTTTGAACAGAGAACCCTCCAAATGCGTTCGTGTTAAGGGTTTCACAATTGGAGTCGCTACTTAGTTTTTGATGATAAACCAAGAAAATATAAAATTTAAGGTACTAGTACGTCGTTACCTGAGATAATAGTTTGGGTGCTATGGTACGAAAAGAAAATGTGTTAGGCACCCCTCTTGCCACAACCAAAAGGTCGGCCTCTACTTAACCACTTCTTAGTTCTTATCTTAAGCATTTTAAAAGCAACATATACAGAATGGAGCTTGGAGAGAGATCAAACAAAATCAAACAATGAAACAAAACCTAACCTAAAACTAAAGGTTTTCTAAGCATGATTGCACTTAATTACATGTCAAAAGGGGAGATGACATCATATCAGTATATTTTTACAGAAATAAAATGAACACAAAGTCATGCTTGTTACTGCAAAATGTGAGAAAGCTTACTAGAAGCCACTGGTTTATGGAGAGGTAGCGCACGCCACCTCTAAACCTGGCGCACGCCACTTGACATGGTGCATGCCACCTCTAAACTCTCTAAAAATGGTGCGCATCACTATTGCAGAGTGAGCTCGACATTTTTTAGGAACAAAAGGGGATACTATTTTGAGAACAATAGCGTGTTTGTGTGCAAAACTATTTTATATTTAGAAGAAAACACGAAACATGACATTTTATATAGTAAATTTTCAACACATAGCCTAAAACCTACATTTCATGCATCTCTATATTGGACATACATATATAAAGAGCCAATAATTGATACGACATACTTTTCTAAGTTAGAAAGAAAAGATATTTGGACAGAAATAAAAATAGAACTGGGGAGAATGAGGCCAACGACCTCTTTCTCTCCTTTATCGATAAAAATTAAACAAAAGACGACGGCTTACCAGAAATCCCAATCAAAGAGAGAGTTTTGGGCAGAGGCGTAGCTATTATCCAGTAGTTTTCTCAAGCGCGACACGTCCTATCTCGTGAAATTCTCCGTATAGCTTTGAATCATCAGTACTTGGCCGATATAGGAGAATTCAGGTAGTGTATAGGTTTATGTATTATTTCAATTCAATCCTTAATTTATTTATTAGGATTACATCCACTAGTTATAGATTCACTACCCTTGGATCCATTACCCACGCAAGGTTGGGGTATGAGTTCTATTTATAGAGGTTTAGGCGAGGAAGCTAACCAATGGCACAAGCTTCCTTTCAAGGCGGCGCGCGGCACCTTGGACATGGCATGTGCCAGGGGGTATATTGCGAGCACTTGGTTGAACTAACACACGCCACTGTGGGGTAGGGTGTTTGAGTTCATGAAAAAGGGTAGCGTGCGTTACTTTGAGGTGGCGCACGTCTAGTTGAAAAAAAGATAGTGTGTGCCACTTTGAGGTGGCACACGCCTGGTTTAAAAAGGTGCACCAAGGGTGTTTTTGGTATTTTAGAGTATATTGGGGTATTCCTTGAACTCTCAAGATTGTATAGAGTTCCCTTCAATGTGATTTATGCATATAGCCATCATTAGAAATAAACTGGATAAGCGTAATGTGCGAGTTAGTTAAAATTGGAGTGTCTACAGTTGTCCTTCTTTGACAGAACTCTCACTGCAACGCGTGTGATGAGTGAATGTCAAAGGTCCATAGATAATCCCTTTTGACTAAGTCATTCTTAGGCTAGGGAAATAAAACAAAATAAGTGAAACATGGTCGTACTTGAGTTACATCAAGCTGTCTATGTACCCTATTTAAAAGGATCACACCAGCATAGTTCTTAGGACAATGCAAACGATGCAAAAAAATAAAGGTTAAAAACCTGGTGGTTACCCCACAAAACTATGCAAAAAGCAATTTAAGGTCACAAGGACCAAAAATAAAACCAAGTCAGTTTAAGGTCGTGAAGGACCACCTATTTATTCTGTTTAAGGTCACGCGGGACTGAGCTTGTTACTCCTTTTAAGATCGCGTGGGATCGAGCTGTTGTTCGATTTAAGGTCATGACTGGACCGATTTACTCAGTTTTAGGTCATGAGACAGACTAATTTACTCAATTTTAGGTCATGAGATGGACCGATTTGGTCAATTTAAGAACCTGATCAGAATGATTTAGTCAATTTTAAGGTCGTAACTGGACCGATTCGGTCAATTTAAGGTCCTAACAGGACCAAAAGGGTAAAGATTAGCTTTAGGGTCATGATGAAAAAGACTAGTGGTTCTACCACCATTCAAACACGTAGTAGTTCTACTGCCATTCAAAAGTCCTTAGACTTTAGTGGTTCTACCACCATTCAACGTGTTAGCAGTTTTACTGGCATTCAAGTTCCGTCATACGACCTTAATTGCTTCATCCAGTTTTTTAGGTCATTCAGTTTAAAGTCATGAATAGACTGATTTACTCAGTTTTATATCATGAGACAGACACAATTACTCAGTTTTAAGTCATGAGACAGACCAATGTTTAGAGATCCTGGTCATAGGGATGAGACTCAACGTGCATGTTGAAAGCCGAGAATATAATTTTTGATGGTTTGGGGATAATTTAAACATTTATTTTATCAGAGACGGACTCTAAATTTTGAAATTTAGTATTTCAGAACTCATAAATCAGAAGATGAGAGATGGACACGTGGCACGCGCTAGGTGATTCTTGGTCTACTTGACATCCACTTTGCTGAACATGGCATGTGAAACCTAGTGGTTGGTCTACCTGCCATTCCCTTGGAGAGAAGTGGCACGCAACATATGATGATTGGCCTACCTGGCATCGCCTTTTAGAGGAAAGTGGCGCATGATAGGTTGACCTGGCATGCCTTTTAGAGGGAAGTGGTGCATGCTATGTTGATATGGAGTGCCTCCAAAACAAGGTGGTGCGTGCTATGTTGAAGGTGGAAACTGAAGAGTTTCCTATTTTCAGTTACGGTCGCGACGGTCTCAAACGACTGCCTATTTCTTCCCGACTCTCTCGTCTCTCTACCACTCTCTCAACTCTCTCATCTCTCTCAAACTTCGATGGCAAGAGCAATAGTGGCGCGAGCCATGAGGAATATGGCGCAGGTCATAAGATGGACCTGGCTATGATGATTTTGGTGGTGACAGCCCCGATCGGCGACATGGTGGACCCAGCACAGCCCGCCGGGACCCCGACGAACTTTGACTCATTCTTTGAGCACCTAGACTCTTTTATAGGGCTTAGTGACGCTCATTCCAATCCCTTACATCATATTGAGGCGTCTAAGACCCCCTCCTACGTCGTGGACGATCTTGTTGTTGCTGCCGAGACCCTTCGAGTCATGGAGGAGGCTGAGCCGACAGTCGACAACCCGCACATTGCAGATCCCTTTTGGAGGGTTCTGGCAGCGGATATGCCGGAGGCTTCGACCCAATTTGGTACAACCCTTCAACGCACTCCTTGGAAGTCCACGGGGTGATCAGATCCTTTTTTGACGACAGCACTGTGGACCCGGTGCTGCTGCTCTAAGCACCGAAGACTCACTTTTTAGTAGCGTACTGCCTGGTACGCCTTCTTTCCTTTCTTTTCTTTTATGATTACTTTAAAAGTTTAAACTCAAACTTGTATGCCAAAACTTAAAAAGAATATGGACTTAGATGTATGTAAAGAGTAGGACCAAAGTGTTGGATGAATGATATTCAAGACAAATCACAAAACAACTTGAACCCTTAAAAATAAAATAGATCAAAACTTAGAAACCTTGCAAGTTTAGGTTTGAACAATACGCGTGATTTATTTTATTTTTATTAATTTTTCTGCATGTATATATATATATATATATTATTATTTTTCCTCCTTTGGTTTGCATTTCACGCTTCCCGATGTGATAATTTATTTTTGTCCCTAGATAAGTATTTTCACACTTTTCTAAGGGAATTTTTTATTTTAATCTGAAACTTAGGTTGCGTTTCTACGCTTCCCGAGATGGGCGAGCTTTCCTTCATCTCGTCCAACTTAGGTCATGTTTCAACTCTTCCTAAGATGGAATTTTATTTTTCTCCAAACTTGGGTTGCGTGTCAATGTTTCCCGCGATGTGTGACCTTTTCTTCATCTCCCCCAACTTAGGTCCCATCTCACATTTTTTGAGGTGGGCGAGCTTTCCTTCGTCTCGCCCAACTTAGGTTGTGTTCTACACTTCCCGAGATAGAAATTTTGTTTTGTCCCTAGATAAGCGTTTTTATGCTTTTCTAGGGAATTTTTTTATTTTAATCCCGCACTTAGGTTACGTCTTAACGCTTCTCGAGATGGGCAAACTTTCTTTCGTCTCACCCAACTTAGGTCATGTCTCGACACTTCCTAAGAAAGAATTTTTATTTTTCTCCAAACTTGGGTTGCGTGTTAACTCTTCTCGAGGTGGGTGAGCTTTCATTCGTCTCCCCCAACTTAGATCCCGTCTCACACTTCCGGAGGTGGGCAAGTTTTTCCTCGTCTCGCCCAACTTCGGTCATGTTCTACACTTTCCGAGATGAAAACTTTGTTTTTGTCCCTAGATAAATATTTTCACACTTTTTTAGGAGAATGCTTTATTTTAATCCGAACTTAGGTTGTGTCTTAACGCTTCTTGAGATGAGTAAGTTTTCCTTCATTTCACCCAACTTAGGTCGTGTTTCAACATCTTCCTAAGATGAAATTTTATTTTTCTCCAAACTTGGGTTGCGTGTCAATGTTTTTCGAGGTGGGTGAGCTTTCCTTTGTCTCTCCTAACTTAGGTCCCGTCTCACACGACTGAAGGTGGGCGAGCATTCCTTCGTCTCGCCTAACTTCAATCATGTTCTATAATTCTCGAGATGGAAAACTTTATTTTTTGTCCATAGATAAATGTTTTCACATTTTTATAGGGGAATTTTTTTATTTTTGGTCACTAGGTGAGCATTTTCACGCTTTCTTAAGTTTATTGACTTTTTTATTTTTCCCAACTTAGGCTGCGCTTCATGCTACCGAAAGTGGTGGATTTTCAATTTTTGGTCACTAAGTAAACGTTTTCATGCTTTCTTGGGTTTTATGACTTTTCTAATTTGTTACTTTTTTCTCTCTTTTTTTTTTTTTTTTTTTTTCTATCATTTCTGACGATCTTTTTTGTTTGTTTTTCTTCTTTTGCAGGCTTGTGAGCATCTACGGGGCTTCGGAGGCTCCTCTCACGTACTCGAGTGGTATGGGATCCTTCCCCTGGAGAGTAAATTCTTCGTTGATGCCTCCGAGTTTGGTCGATTCATCCCCCTCCTCACGAGCACTCATAACGACCGAGTGCTCATGACGGTCTTCGTGGAAAGGTGGTGGGATACCACCAACACCTTACACTTCCCATCATTTGAGGTGATCCTAACTCCCTTGACTTCACCATGATCATGGAGATCAGGGTGGGTGGCGAACCCATACCTTTTAACTCCAGTATATGGAGGTGCCCGGTGGCCCTCCTTCATTTCTTTGGTAGAGGCCCGCCCCAGACGGACCACAGGTGGATCTGATACTCGTGGTTGGTGGAATCGTTCATAGGATATGAGTGCACCGAGCCCCGTCACTTTGAGTGGGTTGCTTGGGCATTCCTGCTCTATCTATTCGGTGTTTACCTGTCCACAAACAGGCAAAACACCGTCCATCTTTACTACTTGGGATCCCTCCACAACTTGCGTCGGGTGTCAACCTGTGATTGGGGTGGAACAGCATTGGTGGCACTGTACATGAGACTACAATCCGTGTCTCGGGCCAAGGAGCTATCCATGACTGGCTATTGGAGGATCTGGGAGGTACGATCTCGACTACTCCTTTTTTCTTTTCTCATTTGCATTATTTCTTATTGACCTGGCCTGACACTTATTTTGTTGATCATCTCTTCTTTACAGCTATAGGCCTATGAGTTCCTGGGGTTGCCCTCCCTAGTGACCACTTATCCAGATCCCCTGGTCATCCCGCGGGCGACGAGGTGGGGTCGGAGCACGCGGGGGAGGAAGGAGGAGGGGAAGAATTTGAACCTCTACCGCCTGCACTTAGATCGTCTTTCTCTTACACAGGTATGTTATCTTTTAGTTTCACGTTAGTAACTTCTTTTACATTTAACCTATGTTTCGTTCACCTTTCAAGTGAATTGGAAGGTGTGGGAGGGCATGGAGAATCGGTCCGGTCCTGATCTGATGAGGATCCATTAGGCTTCTCGGAATATGATCCTACTAGAAGGCCCATTTCGTCGGGAGTGGTTCTTGGGCGAGCGAGTAACTTCGCAGTCGCTGAGACTAGACCACCTCCGGGTCCCTCAGCCACCTCCACTGAGTATGAGATCGATGGACACCATGCCGCTAGAGGACATGGTGTAGGCGATGTACGACTTCGACGCTAGTGACTTTTTAGTTTAGAGGGAGTATGTCGCCTTCGCCCGTAACTTCCTAATGTAGTCGATGGGTGTTTGCCATGTTAACCAAATAGAGCGGATAACCTTCATCGTCTTGGGTTCTTCCTGTTGTTGGGGGCCACGTTGCTCCTGCTACTGGTGGTGGTGTTGTTGCTTCCCGTGTTGCGCCTTTTACTACTGCTGACGTCTATACCGCCCCTGCTCCGGATTCGATCGCTCATTTCCTTTCGCTGCTACCCCGGGTGGTGGACACATATATACACGGGCATCGGCTTCCCATTCCTATTCCTCTTCCCGAGGTAGAGAAGCTACGCCTAGGTGTCGAGGCTGATTAGGTACTTCCTACCTTTCTCTCTTTATTTTATTTTATGCCTCTCCTTTCTTATCATTCAGTCATGTTAGTCTGCTTACCTAACACTTTTTCTTTTCTTTTCTCTTTGTTTCTGCTTCAGGTCCCCTATTCTTTTTTAGAGAATTGCCTCAACACTATCACCGGTCTGATAATATTAGTGATGCAACAGACTTAGATTATTATAGACTCGCACCTCGACCCCATCCCCCGGTCTCCTCACCTTCCTCTTCGTCCGGTGAGTGATTTATTTATTATTGTCCTTTTTCATTTATTCATATGTATTACATTCATATTTTGATATTGGTTTTCTCATTTCTTTTCTTTTTATTTACAGCCTTTCTCTGATAGTCGCGACCTCTCCACTCATAGGGCTTCATCATCTTCTCATGCTACTAGCCCGTCTGTCGCCGGTCCATCTGCCATTGCTCCTCGAGGTCCTGCTCTGCGGGCTAGGGTTCGAGCGTGTTAGACTGATAGCAATGATGACTATGACTCGAAGAATGCCATCACTTCTGCCTCCTCCATTCTGGCACTCTCGCACCGTACCCGGCGTCGATAGAGAGGAGGATATTTTTTATTTTCTCTATACTCTGTACACATTATATATATATCATATACATTTTTATTGGATAGGCCTTCATGCCTGATTGGATGTATATTTAGCTATTTCTTCCCTTTTCTTTTCTTCATATGACTGTTTCTTTATTTATATACATGAATGGTTCTTTTCTTCTTTTGCGTTTTGTTGTATCTTTAGGATTCGAATGAATGTATGTATGAATGATAGTAGATAGTAAGACATAGGCCAGAGCTACCGTGTCACTATCCGTACACCGTATGCACCAGTGGTGACGACTCAGATTTGAAGAATGGGAGGAAAAAGAACACAACTACTTCTTTTAATTAAGGTGACGCGTGCCATATGAGGTGGCGTGCGCTGCTTTGATGAGAGATATGGCGCACCCCATGATGACATGGCGTGTGCTACATTGGGTTTGCAAGAGGTGGCACACACCGGGTTTACCCCTCTTATATCCTCTATATAAAGGGATGTTTGGCTTTCTTCTGTAGCCAACTCTTGTTCTTCGAAATGACTTCTTCCACTCAAAAGTCTCTTTTCTTTTATTTTTGAAGGCATCTACTCAGTTATGGGAACCGGTGGCCCATGTATTCAGACTTGGAGACTATGAACTTGCCCCACCATCGAATAGTTTGAAGCTATCTTGCATCTCTTCCCTCGAAAGGAAATTTTGATTCCGACCTCTCTTGTGAGTCTGAAGAAACTCTTGAGAGAAATATGTGGGTTAAGTGGTAGTGAGGCTTCCATCATTCTACATGGAGGGGTTCTTAACATACCCTGTCTCGTGAACCACTTTCGCCCTTCTGGCTCTCTTTTTAACTTTCCTTTTCAGTCTTACTGTCGCTACGCCTTGTGTATCTGTCTTCTGGCACATTTCCTTCTTTCTCCAAAAAATGATGATGTCATTACTACTCTAGTGAGGGCAGCTTCTCAGATAAAGGTGGGAAAGATTTTTATGCCACTAATTTTGGTCGATACTCTTGTTGGTTTGGATGTCATTCATTTCGATGTTTCTCGTGTCTTTGTCGCCGGTCCCTTGCTCCTTCAGGCATCCCTAAAAAAACTCTCCTTTTTCCTTATATTTCTCTTAATTTTTTCGCTCAGCTCTCCTTTTTCTGCATTTCTTTTAATATTTCCGCTCAACTCTCCTTTTCTCATATTTCTCTGAATTTTTCTGCTCAACTCTCATTTTTCAGTAATTTCTCAGATTTGGTTGATAGAAAATGTGAATGTTCTGGGGCATCTGCTGGATGGAGTCTACACTCCGAGATTCTTTCTGTAGAGAATGGTTTGCTGCCATTGTACCACACGACTAAGTGGCATGTTTTCTTTGATGCCCTGACTAGCGAAGACATTTGTTGGCATTGCCCTTGGTGGACTATTCCTGTAGCGATGGTTTCGACCATGGAGCATCCTCGCATTTTTCTCGTGGACTAGAAGCTGACTACCTTTTATCTTCTTGCTCGTATTTTACGTCATCTTGGTCGTTCTCAGATGTGCCCTCTGGCGGCGACGGTTTATATGACTACCTCTTCTCATTATGCCTATCTTTTAGAGCATTATCGGCAGTTCTAGACATCTCATATGAGGATCAATTCGGGAGATCTCTGAGTAAGGCCTTCCTGATGAATAACCAATATGGATGGGAAGTGAGATATAGTGCAAAGCAGAAAAGGACAACAATGTGAGAAGAATGAGGACTTAATCTAGTTGTTCTTGCTGCACTTTCATTATCACGTTGTTTTCTTTTTCTTCCTTTTTTTTTATAGAAAAAGACTTAACATTTGCACTTTTTCCTTTTTCCTTTTCCCTTTTCCCTTTTCCCTTTTCCCGTTTCATGCATGAACTTCTAATCATTAAAATCGAGTAATGAGATATTCTTCCTTTTCTGATCTTTGATCTTTTCACTTTGTTCATTCGATATTTGTTTTTTCCATATAATGAAAACTATTCAAAGGATTTTAAAGGGATCTTTACATTGGATCATAATTAGATGGAAGGGGTTTAAAAGATGAAGCATTTGAGTATATTATATATCCTCTTCAAGAGAGGGTTTTTATTTTTATTTTTTATGTACAGGTTTGGGCCAAACTTCAACTTGAAATTGCATACGTATCCTAAATAAAAGGAATCAGGCCATAACGTAGTTCCAGTCTGATTTAAACTCGGGTTTTAACATTCTTCCTTTTTTTTCAATGCCCTTATTTTTTCCAAAGCTGCCCTTTCGGATTTTTAACCTTACGTGTTGCTCTAACTTTTTCCTAGGTCATCGTTTCATCGGTTTTCGACCTAGCGAGCCTCTCTTATCTATATATCCTATTTTCAAGGGTTATACTTTTTGAGCTAATTCAAATTGGTTGGGGTGTT
>JAUTBS010432367.1:0-15783 GCA_032361285.1 Aequorea victoria | reverse complement strand
CACCCCTCTCCAAGCCCCCCTCACATCCGAAGCCCCTTCAGGCATGACAGTCTCATCCCAATACACCCCTTTCATTCTCTCGACATCTAACAGTCCACCTACCTCTCCCCAAACCATCAATCGACAAAGAAGGCAAGGGATAGGAAAACAGGTTATTGACCATCGGACCATCCTCCCTCAGGACCCTCACATCAAGCTCATCAGCAGCATCTCGTCCTCCCAACACATCGCGTCCAACACCATCAAACCTCCCTCCCCCTCCGACGCTGAAGGTCGCGACTTGTCTTTTCTTAAAACACAATCGACAAAAGCCAACAAAGCATCAGCAAAGAGAGTAACTTGATGACGCAACCCCCAGAAAGATATGAGAAAGGTCTTGAACCATTGTCGGCGCCGACGCCTTCGCCGTCGTTAACCCTGATTGTCGGCAAAGACAGCCCAACAAACAAAGATCGACAACCCTTCAAAACAAGCGAAAGCGATCCGTCATGAGGCTTCGACCCGTCAGAGTCTGAATAACTTCGTTGCTCCAAAAAACTGGTTGAAACCCACGATCGATGGGCTTCCCCCGCACGGGCCTGCACTGCGCTATATCTGGCCCTAGAGTAAAAAGGAATCAAAGGATTAGCAGGCCCAAAATTTCTTTGCGAAGGAAAGGGCTTAGAAACCCTAGACTGCCTATATTAGTCCAAAATAGACTTATGCCCCAGAAAGCCAGCAATTTGATTGGGATTACGAACCCTAGGGCCATGCCCAGATCTGGGAAAAGAATTTCGACACAACACAGAAGACCCGGCCCGACCCAGATCATAAACCATGTCCAAGTCACGCGTCCGCTTTTGAGAACCCTCTGGAAAAAGAACGGCAGCTTCTGCCAACTGAGAAGGCAGCTTTAATTTGAAAGGTCTCCCTCTTTTGCGATATTCCACTCGTGCGTCCCCATCTTTCAATCCGCACGCCATCTTCTTCCCACTGGATACTCTGCAAGTGGCAATCTCCTTTAAACTAGATGACGGCGATACTCAACGGACGGACCTTTCTCAACCCAAAGACGCGCCACGAAGCAATACCTACCCTAGCCCAACTTAACCGTCGCCGGAATCTCTATATCCCAACATTTCACCTTGATCCGAGCCCATTGAAAATGGCGTCTCTTTTGTATCTTCGTCAATGCAGACTAAGCCCCCACAAAGATTTCCTATGGATTTGAAAACCTCCAAATTCCAAAAATGAACCAGGAGGGCCATTACCCAAACCCAACATTCCATTGGTTCCATCTCTGGTCTATAGCTCCCTCCAAAGGAGACCACCAGTCCAGTATCAAGCTGACACCGTCGAAAGTCCAGTATCTTTTCAAAATCTGGGAGGCCTCCTCTTTGGATGGGAACAAGAAAAAGTAGAACGCACCACCGCCATCAAACACCTCTACTCCAGTCAGTACCTTCCATTTTCGATTCACTCTATCCTTCAAAGACATTGCTGTCGGGATTGGGTTCGAGATTCCACTTCCCAACCGGCCAATCAGGCATCTTTCTAAAACAAAGGACAATCTCAGAGGAGGAATTGACATCCACCTGCAAGTCACAGTCTGTGTTCACCCTATAACCCACCTCCAAGGATTGATTTGGTCAAGCTTCTAACTCCGCTGCCTTCAGAAAGGATGTTCTCGCCTTCTGATGGGGACCAAAAACAGCTGGTTTCAGAGAGAAGGCTTTCTCCTTCAGCTGAAAACCAGAACAGAGGTTGGAGGCCACTCCAACAAAACATCAGAAAAAAAATTCCAGCCCTTGTCGTGGGGGAACTCGGGGATCCAAATTGACCCCCTCCTTGAAGACGCAACCACACCCACCTGTAAAAAACACCCAACATCATTTCTCAGGCTTCGACAAGCTATAGATCTCACACCTAACCTCCAAACGCCTACCGGACCCACACCTCTTCTTGTCTTAGAAGCCTCGGCCAATTTCTTCACTAACCAAGAAATCTCCAAAGATAGAAAGGGCACAGACCTTTGAAAACCTTTCCCTCATTCCATAACCACCACCTGATTATCATCAGCAACGATGTCAAAAGTTTTCCTCTCTAGCTGGATGATTCTCCTCACAGGTCTTCCCGAGCCTTTCTCAATTTCTCATAAAACAAGACTTTCATATCATCGCGTTCTTCACATTTATTTGGCCCCCTATACTTTAGTTTTTTGATGCATCCCGCAATAAATCTTCCCTAATATCAACTTAATGTTTCCATATCATCCTATAACTTCCTGCTTCGCCAATCATATAAAGTGTTCCCCCAGCAATCCTTTTGAAGTTACTGAAAAAACAAAAGATCACATAACAGAGCTGAAGGAATTAAAGCCAAAGGCATTAAGGCATGCTTATAAGGCTAAGGAGAATAGCTTGCCTAGTCTCCACCTGGCAAGCAATACAAGATCTAATGGTGGTAAACTGGTGTAACATTTACTGCCTTTTTTTTTATAAGTAGCTTCAAAAGAAGCATTCAACGAGGTTTTGTGTGATTGCTTCTTAGTTCATAGTTGCAATGGTTGGAATCCCATACAACAGTAGCGTACCTCAAATCCCTATAAATATCTAAAGAAGTCCATCTCCCAGTGTCTGGCTAGGAGATTGGAAAAACTGCAGAGGAACTTTCTATGGGGAGGACTTAGGGATGGTTCCAAGTATCACGGTCACCTGGTAGATTGGAGTCTGATTTGTTCTCCTATGAAGGAAGCGGGTCTTGGCATTAGGAGGTTGGTGGATTTTAAAAGATTCCTATAAGGTAGTGGTGTGGAGATTTGCTATTGAGAGGGACAACTTGTGTGGAGGAAGGTCAACTAATCCAAGTTTGGTTCTTTGGGGGGAGATTAGAGTACTCCTCAAGTGACCCACCCATATGGTAGATGCTTGTGGAATGAGTTCTCTAAGTAAATATTTTTTGAGATTGGCACCGGGCTTTGTGTTCATTTTTGGATAATGTGTGGTGCGGGGATATGGCCTTTTGTAGAGTTTTCCTAATATTTTTGCTTTGGCCTGCGACAAAAGTGCCTTTGTTGCAAATTATGCTAAGGAGGAGTTCAGTCCTTGCTTTTGGGATATTGGACTTAGAAGAGGTGTGAAGGATTGGGAGCGGGATTAGCTGCTTCGTCTACTTGGTATTCTGTATGAGCATAGAGGTGTGAGTGGAGGAGAGGATTTAGACAAATGGAGTGGGGATTCCAGCGATAGTTTTTCTGTTAAGTCTTTTTATAGGTGTATGTCGGGTAACATGAGGATATCCTTTCCTTAGAAGTGTCTGGACGGTGAAAGCTCCTTATAAGATGGCTTTCTTCAGTTGATCAGCTGTGCATGGGAATATTCTTACCACAGATAATTTAATGCGGAGGGAACTAGTGTTGACTAATCAGTGTTGTATGTACAAGAAGGCGGGAGAGTCTGTCTCTCATCTTCTAATTCACTATGATGTTTCTAGGGATCTGTGGGATTTTGTTTTGATGCTCTTTGGTGTTGACTGATTTTTTAAGGTCTCCGATGTCATGGCACATTGAAAAGGGGGAAAGTGTCGAGGCGTAGGAGAAGAGTTTGGATTTGATTCCTTTGTACTTAATGTGGTTAATTTGGTTAAAGCGGAATAGAAACTCTTTTGAGGGGATTTAGTTGCAGCTGTATAGATTGAAGGGAGTTCTCCTTATTAATTGTATAGCTGGTTGTCCGAGTGATAAATTCTATTTGTATATGATACTAATAAACACTCTATCTGTATTTTGATTCTGTTGTGGAGGTTTTTGTTGGTTGTCCTCTGTTATAGGGAGTTTTTGTCTTTCTCCCTCTTTGATGGGGGTCTTTGTCTTTATCCCCTTCATAAATTTTTTATTACTTATAAAAGAAAATCAAAATATTACTACACTGTTTTGAACCGCTTCAGATGTACACCTAAAGCATCACTGTTAGGAGTGAGGGCAGCCTGTAGTCATTAGAACCAAAGAGTTTAATAGAGCACTCGTACTGGTCTTATAGTAAATGTTGTCAAAACAACAAAGAAAACCCATATAAATATCAAGGACAATACTTTCCCCACTCCTTCAAGCGAACATTCTTACCCAGGAAGTTTGCCTAATCATACAGAGCTAATCATAATACTTTTCGTTAAATATGCTGAACTCTCACATAAATTATCTTCAGACCATACATAGATAAAAATAATGAAAGGGATACACTCTAGTTGGCCAAGGAAAAAAACACTAACAAAGAGGCCATACGTAGAATTACGCCCCTACTGATATTGCAACTCCACATGCATGCATGATTTAATAGCTCCTTTACAATTTTCGGCATTTCAAGCCATTTCGTCGCAAAAGACAAACTTAGATCACATACTTCATAAGGAAGATAGTAAGGATATTTTTTTTTAGATGGATATGGTTTGAGAGGTTTCCAATCTTCGTCAGCGGACCCAATTCTTAGGGGGTTTCACATATACGCATAACGGCAAGGATTGTAATCACACCTATGGATATGGTTTGGGATGTTTCCTGTCTTCCTCAGCTGACCTGACTCTTAAGGATTTTCAGATTCAGTGCACGAGGGAAATGATTGTAATCTCATCCAGAGAAGTTTTTGAGATGTTATGCACTCTGTCTTTAATTGGCTGATTCCGCATAGCTTACAGTTGACCAGAAAGAAGATAACAAGTGAGCACGTCGAGAAGGAATGAGCCTTTAGGTGTTATGTTCCAATTAGGAATAGGCGAATAGCTAAGAAATTTCTGTGAGGATGGAGAAAGAGGAGAGAGTTTGGCAAGGTAACTGCTTCTAGGTGTTATATTCCAATTAAGAATAGCTAAGAAATGTCTCCGGGGATGGAGAAAAAGGAGGGTGTTTAGCAAGGTAACTGCTTCCAAGCTTCAAGAAAAACTGCAAAGATCATTACTTTTCAAGGAGTTTGAATATTTCAAGAGAAGAATTTTTTTTCTCCATATTATAATTGGTGGGGGATGTTCTGACACTCTCTCTTCTTTCGGTGATAGTATACTAAGAGATACCATGGCATATATAAGATGTTTCATACTCCATAAAACATCTGTAAAAGAGAATTCCTGGAAGAAATCAATAGCCATAACAACTTCAAAAATTCAAGGGTGTTGTTATTCCAAAACGATATACATGAATTTTAACAGTGAAAGACTCCAGGAACCAAGACTCTTAACATCAAAGCTATGCCAATGAATAAAACTCATTATCTCTCAAAAGGAAACATTCGCATATAAACAATAACCTGTATTCACATAGAAAAGAAAATGCAATCCCCATTTAGAATTTAAATGTATGTGGTACAGGTACACTGAAATCAACAAGTTCTTAAGAAATGTTGCAGGGATGAGAATCCTGATCTATGAAAGGAAATAAAAACCCTATTTTCCACCACCCAATCTGACAGCCCCAGCATTATGTATTTCAGTGTGAACAAAATTGACTACAATGGAGAGCGAAATGGCAGGAAAATTCATTTTTTCTATCTCTGACGATTTTCTCACTCAATTCTTCGATCAAATCAATATATGATTTCTACTTTCTGATTTTAAGAACTTTAGTATGTCGATTCCTCATTATGCTTGGAATTTTGATTCTGATTTTCCTCTGTTGAGTAGTAGAGGCCCGATTGCGATCTCGAGAGCTGATTATCGAGGAACTGGTGGTTTGCGAACCGATTAAAGCAAAATTCAACAGATTTAAAGAGTCAGTTTGATTTTGGATAAGGGACAATTTAATGAGCCTTGAGATCATAAAATTGATCAATCTAAGGGGAATCTGGAAAGTTTGTTGAATTTGATAGATCTCCTCGAAAAAAGTTACTGCGGTAAACACTGATCATTATTATTTTTATCGACAACGAAAAGGTGGTAAACACTGATCATATGCATGTGGATGAATCCGATGGTCCTGCTATAAAGATCAAGTTTATGAATGCTGGGAGCAAGTTTAAGGATACCAAAAAGAGCCTTGGATTCGTGTAATGCTAAAATGTCTCATCAGCCTTCTCAACCATGAAGACCTAAGCAGGCTTCCCAGTGGTGGCTGAGCCTCCTGGTACAGGTAAGAGTTCAGAGTTGACTGAGCTCAATAACGCTCCATCATCTTGGAAGGATCTGTTGATGAAAAATGATAATACTAAGAGTATGCATTTGGAGTATTTTACTCCTATCACTAGAGATAATAAGATTCTGGTATCCATTCCTGCTGAAGTTGAGGATCTGGGAGTGCATCAAAGATAGGAATGTGAGGTAGGCTACTTCATTGATAAAAAGCTCCCTTTCATGGCAGTGAAGAAAGCTTCCCAGATTTAGGCAAAATCTGGTTTGACTGATGTTTTGCCTAATGAATATTTTTTTTCTTTTCCCATTTGATGAAGAGGGAGCTCAAAGGCATGTCGCTGAGGCTGGGCCCTTGGAGCTTTGGGGATCCTTTGATGATTCTCAAATGAAGTTGGAGAAGGAAAAATTGACCAGTAGTGGGCTTAATATTACAATATTCCCTTGGAATTCAGGACTGAACGGGGGTCAAGTTACATTGCAACTTGCAAGTGCTATAGGTAAGCTCATTTATGCTGAACTTATGACAGAATCTAGTAAAAGGCTCAGTTTTGCTAAAATCTGCATAGAAGTGGAGGTTGATTCCTCACTCGCTGGTACTATTGAACAGCAGTTTGTTGGTAACAGTGTGGTGCCAAATTAGTTGTTAAGTATCCTTGGAAGCCTGCTAAATGCTCAGCTGGCAAGGTATATGGCCGTAGCGATTTGAATTGTCAGATTGGGGGTGAAACCGCACAAGTGGTTGAGAACCCCACTAAAGATGAATAGATCATTAAAGCTTGGAAAAAGTAGATGATAGCTGATACTATGACTGCTTCTGTGGCTGGGAGAGTTCAATATACTCTGCCTGATCATAGTAAGTTTGATATTGCTGAACCTTAAAATTATATAGATAGTTAAAGACATGTTGGTAACTCCCCTGACCTTGGTAATTCCAAAGCCAAACCCAAGGGAGCAATGCAAGCTAATCAGTTTTCAGTTTTGGGATTAATCATCCCAGAGGATATTGATATCATGTTTGCTGAGCAAGTTCATGTGGTCTTAGACAAGGCAAGATTGGATAAGGGGGTTCATCTCCCCGTGGCAGCTGCTGCTAATGTTATTCCTGAGATTATTGAGGATGGGGATGGATCTTTAACTTTGGTTCAATTGCTTGACAATAAGACGCAAAATATAACTTTGGTTCAATTGCTTGACAATAAGACGCAAAATAAAAAAGTTAACGGCAGAGGAATGGTCCTCATGGTAAGGGCTATGTGGATAAGAAATCAAATCATAAAAAAAAAAAATGATTAAGACAGGTGCTTGTAATATAAAAATGATTAGTGGTAGGGTGTTGTCTGCTAAAGAGAAATTGGAGGAAGTTGAAGAGAATACTTTAACTCTCCTTATAATCAGGATCACTGACTGCATGAAAAATAATTTTTATGCAGGTATATGGAACCTAGTGCTGCTTCTGGCTTCAGGGGACCAGAACACTAGGTATTTTCACCAGAAAAGCACT
Organism: Aequorea victoria; assembly: GCA_032361285.1. Lineage (NCBI taxonomy): Eukaryota > Metazoa > Cnidaria > Hydrozoa > Leptothecata > Aequoreidae > Aequorea > Aequorea victoria. The sequence goes on along the minus strand of JAUTBS010432367.1, from coordinate 8,192 downwards.
CATAGAATAAAGAATAAAGTTTTGAGTTTGGTGGATGATGCTAGGAATAGAATGGAGAACCATCAAGACTGAGGTTGTCAAATATAGTAAAAGATTGTTGGGCACTAGGTTTGCTCAGAAGGTAAATGAAAGAGATATCTTGCTGAAGCTATAAAAGCTAAGGTTCCAGAGGAGCTCAAAGGCAGTTTAATAAAGCCAATTCCAGGGGAGGTGATGCGGAACGTAATGGATCAATATTCACTCATGGGAGCAATAATCCATGCATTATTTAATTTTCTTTAAATATCATTAATTAGGATTCTTGGGATTTGCTTCGTTTTGGTATTAGGTTTCCTTTTTTATTAGGATGCTAGTTTCCTATCTTAGTAGGATTTTTTGCCTACAAATAAAGGATTGGTTATTGTAATAGGCAGTCTGGGATTAAATAGATTGAGAGTTGATTAAGGCTGTGGCCTTGGTGCCCTTGTGTGCTAAGGGTTGTGCCATGTTTCCTCTTCCACCTTCCCCCTTCCCCCTTCCTCAGTTCTTCTTTCTCTCATTCCCGTCCTCCATCAATTTGGTTTTACAGCTTAGGCTCGAGATTCAATTTCTCTCTTGTTCTATATTTCTTTCTCTTCCTTCGTCAATTCTCCCAACACCCACCATACACAGCAACCCTCAACTTCTTTGGTATCATTGTCGGAGGGCAACATGACTACATAGTAATCAGACGTACATCACTGGAGCGTTGCAATTACATCACAACCAGTTGCTGCTATCATCATCACTGATCACAGCCATCATCGTCTCGCGGTCACCGTACAACAATCTAGTACAGCAACTCGACATCAAAACCATCAGCCATCTTCGCCTTAACTGATTTCTCGTAGGAGCCCTCACCACCTTAGCGGGGTTTGCTATCGAAAAAACAAGATTGTGCATCGTGGAATCCTTGGGCTTCGACTGCCAGCAAGGAAAAGAATATGACTAAGAGTGGGGACAATTTTTTAAAATTTAAACTCAAACCGACCCATTAAAGGCCACTCATTTCTTATAAAAACGACACCCATAACACAGGCCCAGGTTTGGCACAACACACATAACCCAAGCCCAGTTTAATCCAAACACCATTAACCCTGTCTGAAATTTAAAAAAAAAAATAGTAAAAAAAAAACCAGTAGTATCCAAGAAAAAAAAAAGAGGGGGAAAATTCTGCTGCCCAAAAAAAAAGATAAACCTCCTCCCCATCTATTTTTGTTCACTATCAATCTAACTTCAAGCATGGTGAACAATGCAAAGTTGTATTCAAAGTATGAAGCCTTTCATCATGTTGAGCAAGAGTTTAAAAGGTCAAACAAGCAGATGTTAGAAATGTTGGTAAAGCTCCAAACAACTTTGGAAAAATTGTTAGCCTTTGTTAGAAGATACTTTCTTTTTTTTTATAACTACAAGTCATTAAAGCACCAAAAGGCGAAACCAAGTACACACAAAGTATTCAAAGCTAAAACAAAACACCATGGCTAGAAGATACTTCAACTACACAAAAAAAAAAAAAAAATTGTTAAGATCAAGTGGAAGTCGTCGATCAAGAAGTTCCATAGTAAGAGAAATGTAAGGTTTTGTTTTCCTTTTTTTTAAGAGGAATCCCATGTGGGAAATGTAAGATTGATTTGATAAGGTTGATTTGATAGAAAGTTTGAAAGGTGTTGAAATCGAAGAAGTTATACTTGAAGGCCAAGAAGAACCTACACAAAAAGGGACTTTGCTAAAAAGAAGGGCTTCTTGAACATAAAAATGGGCTCAAATTGTCATGTCGTATTAACTCACTGCCAACAGATTCTATGGCCAAGTTCGAGAGGATTGATTTTATTGGTGGCCAATTTTTTATTTATATTTTTTGTATTTTCACACCATGTTAAGTAGACAACAACGTATTCAGAACGGATGGATTTTGGACTGCATTCTTGGAGGAGCATACATTTCAAAAGAAAATAAAGCAGCTCGCATACTTAAAATATTTGATTCTTTGGCATGGAAAAGTTCAATGTTTAAAGAGGAAACTAGACGTCGCATTCTTTTCCTCAGTTGGGGAGAATGATGTGGAACGTAATGGATCAATATTCACACACGGGTGCGATATTTTTTTATTTCATTAAGTCATTTATTATTCAGTTTTCTTTTAAATACCTTTAATCAGGATTCTTAAGATATTTTTTTTCTCTCGGTATTGTGTTTCCTTATTTTATTAGGATTCTAAGTTTCCTGTCTTAGTACGATTTTTAGTCTACAAATAAAGACATGGTTATTGCCATAGGCAGCCTTGGATTAATTGAATTTAGAGTTGATTAAAGTTGTGGTCTTGTGTGGTGATGGTTGTGGCTTGTTTCGTCTTCCCTCTTCTTCTCTCTCCTTTCCGTCCTCCATCAGGAGAAGAACACAAAAGTTGTGTTTTCTATTAAGGGCAGCAAGGCCCGAAGGGCTGATGGATACAACTCCTCTTTCTATAAGATGAATTGGGACATTGTGGATATGGACTTGGTTGAGGGCGTAGGCAGGGGACCCCATTTCCCCTACCTTTTTTTGGGTAATTTATTTCCCCTACCTCTTTCTATTGATTATGCAAGCTTTCTCCTCTCTTCTTCAAGTTAAGATTGAGCATGAAAGTTTTACTTATCATCATAGATGTCAACCCCTGGAACTATCTCAGCTTGCTTTTGCAATATGATCTTTTTATTCTTTGTGCTGCTGACAAAGAATCCTGTCCGTTTATCAGCAGTGCACTGCAGGAGTCTATACTTTTTCTGCTCTCAAGGCTAATATACAAAAGACTGCAATGTTCTTTGTTGGGGCTAATCGTGTTAGGAAGGCTGAATTGAACAATATTTTTCCTATCCATAGGGTAGGTTTCCTGTCAAATACCTGAGAGTGCCTTCAATATCCGCTAGATTGAAGATTGAAGACCGTGCTCAATAAGAAAAAAATTCTGAGAAGATTTCAAAGTTGATCTAATAAATTCTTGTCCTATCATGGTAGAACCCAACTCATTCAATCAGCTCTATTCAATGTGCAGATAAATTGGATATCTATGTTTATTTTCTCTCAAAAAGTTCTTAAAGATATTGAAAGTTTGTTGAAAGCCTTCTTGTGGACTGGATCTGTTATAAAACACTAAGGTGATGAGGTCAAATGGCAATAACTTGGCTCTTCTAAAGAAGATGGGGGTTTGGGTTTTAGAAACCCTAAATAATGGGATAAAGTTGATACGCTTAGAAACTTATGGGGTATTAGCAAAAAAGATGATTCTCTTTGGATTAAATGGGTGCATACCTATGTGAGGAAGGGCCATTATCTTTGGCACATGGCTCTCCCAACAGATGCTTCTTGGTCTATCGAAAATCTTCAAGTTGGGACATTTGGGACAACCTTTGATCAAACCTGTCATAGAGGATGAGAAGTCTACTTTTCTATGGCTGAATAACTGGCATCCTTTGGGTCCCTCGAATAAGATTTTGGGGATAGGGTCATGCATAATCTGGGAAATCTCTAGAGGCCAGATTTGTTAATATTATTCAACAGGGTTCTTGGAAGTGGCTTGGGGCAGAAACAGGGTTACCCAGGAGATCATTGCTAACAACCCTACCTCCTTTCTCCCTAATATTAGCAGGAATGACATAATTCTTTGGATTCCTGCAACAAAATAGGTATTTTCTGCTAAAGCAGCTTGAGATGCAGTGAGGTTGGTGCATGTTATGGTGCCTTGGAACAAGGGGGTATGGTTTAAGCAAGGTGTTCCCAAACAAGCCTTCATTCAATGTGTGTTCTTTCAAGGTAAACTAGCTAGAAGAGACATTGATTGAATTGGGGATTGCTTTTCATCTTGCTTGTGAGCTGTGTAATGGTGGGAATGAATCTCACAGTAATTTGTTCTTTGAGTGCAGTTTTTCATCCAATGTGTGGAGATACTTCTTGGTGAAAATAACAAATACCTAGAGGTCCTGTGTGTCTGGTGGATGAAACAGATTGGGCTATCCAAAACTGCAGCAGAAATCTTTCAAAACTTCAATTTTCAAGCTTTATTTAGCTGCCACTATTTACCACTTGTGGATGGAAAGAAATGTAAGAATCTTCCAGCACAAGGGTATGGACTTGAGCACTATCATGCATGACTAAAATAGAGAATGAGGTCAGAGCTAGAATAAGCTCTTGGAAGGGGATTCAAATGCGATTCTGTTAATCATCAACTTTGTCATACGAATATTATTTACTTTGTAAATATTAAACAAAACTTCATAGTTTTCTTGTTTCTATTTGTAATTTGGAGATATACTAAGTACTTTTTTTTCGTTGAATGAAGATAAAAAGCATGAGAAATAAAAAAAATCAAAAAAATCTAGTGGTGTCGCACTCTACTAGGACAAAATCATACTCAAGGATTAGTTATAATAATGCAAGATAACTTTCATTCTTTCTACTTGTCGAAAAATAAAATTTATTTTTTATTTTACATTTTGTCAATTACACATGTGAACTTATATTTGTGTTATTGGAGTCAGGTTACTGGAAAAAAAAAAGATCAAATTGAGTTGTGGTACGAAATGCACTTCAACATAAAAAAGTGTTGCTGGGTGGATCAACGATCAAAAGAGTTATATGTAAGTTTGATTATCGATGCTATTGCACGCATACTATATATATATATATATAGCATAACTAAATATTCTTGGTTACATTTTTATTATCGATATATGGAGGTTAAATACTTGTATGTGAAGTAAGGATGAATGGCTTGCGGCCTATGCTTAATTATTGTTGTTGTTGTTGAGATCCAGGTGGAGCCTTCGTATATTATTATGTTACTTGCTTCTTTTTCAGGTTATTTTAGAGACGGTTGAACCGTCAGTTTATTCAAAAAACAGAATAAATGTTGCCGAGATTTTTTAAAAAATTCTACACTTCGTAGTAATATGACATAAGTTAGTGCCCATAAGACATAAAAATTCTACTAATATTGGTAACATGTGTTTTTCAATGCTCAGCTAAAAATTCTGCTAATATTGGTAACATGTTTTTTTCTTCTTACTTAAGTTCATATTAACGATTTGTACATTAACTTTTTAATTGATTTACTTGTCCTAGTACAATTAAATCACTTAGGTGGTTGATTTTCTTTCTTGCTATATCCTTGATTTGGTTGAAATTATAAAAAAATTATGAATTCAATTTCATATGTGCTTTTAGTGTCTAATATTTAATTTTACTAATTTAAGATCATTTTTTTTGTTTGCAGATGAGTAGGATTTTTCGTTGTTAGAGACAAGCACTTTTCAATTATATCTGGCTCAACGGCTTTACGCTTTATGAAGACTTTATTTTGTTGTTTTTATTTAATAGATGTATAAAAAGTGATTGAGTTGTACTTTAAAACAATTGTTATTCGTGCACTTATTACTTTTTGTTGGATGATATTTAAATTTTGTGGTGAGTGAATTGAATATTTATATTAGAATTCGATATATTAATTCTTTTAATAGGACTTATAATGCAACAAAGAAATGTAATAAATATGATTTTTTTTTTTTGTGAAAAAAAAAATTGTCATTGATTATTCTTTTAGTGACATGTCATTAATAATGAAATATAAGTTGTCACTATTAGTTTCATATTTGTGACAAATAGAATTCGTCACGAACGAAAAAAATGTTGTCACAAAAAAACTGTAAAGTGCCATAATTTTTAATGACAACAACATATTGTCACTAATTATATGAAGCATTAGTGTCAATTTACACTGTCACTAATAGTAATTTATCAATTATGTTATTAGTGACATAAATAATTGTCACTAAAATTTCAACGCTATTGTGACAACAATGTGTTGTCACTAAATATTTTTTTCTAATTTTAGAACTTAAGTTTTAGTGACGACCATGGCATATAGTGACAAGATATTGTTATATTTAGCGACGAAAGTAATTGTCACAAAAAAGAACACTTTAGCGACAACAACTTTTGCGTCACTAATGTTTCGGGTTTGAGCGACGACATTGATATTTCGTCACTATATACTTTTAGCTACGGAGAATTAGTGACAACTTTGTGACACCTGTTTTATTGTCACTAAATACGTTTAGTGACGAATTTTGAATATTTTGTGACAATTTCAATTGTCACTAATGATGAATTTTGGTGTAGTAAGCGAAAATCTATACTACACACCCAATGTTGGGGTGTGTGGTATGCATCTCATCAATTTTATTACAAAAAATCATAATTACGCTACAAAAAGTCATAACTAAAATACCACAAAAAGTCGTAACTATTTCACTATAAAAAGTCATAAATTTAACTAAACAACGAAATTCACATAATTCATAACCTCAAACTTTTAATTTGACAATTTAAATATTCTATAATTTTAATCATAAAAAGGTCATAATTTTAACTACAAAATCTCATAAATGTGTACCATACACCCCAAAATATGGGGTGCCTACTGAAGCATATTCCAAAATGCAGTGGTATCAAATTCCTTTTGTGGCATTACGTCCACCCATCCCTTTTACTATATTTCTAAAGTTGCATGCATCCTTTATGAATCTGTTAGTTTGGTGCATTGGATGGTCTGGTTCAGTGGCTACTCTCACAAGAGGGGTTCAACAACACGTGGGACTCGCTACGAGGCCCACTCCTTTTTTAGAAAAGCCATTAATACGTTTGAGAGAAGCCATTAATATGTTTAGATGACAGAAATTTTGAGAAAAATTTATATTATAAGATAGATTATACTTTTCAAAATAAATTCTCTTTCACAATACATTTTAAAAAGAGCGATCAAAATAAATTCAAGCTATATCATACGGTTGAAGACATAACTTTTTATAAATATATTCTCTCCTATTAAAATATTTTGAAAAGAACGATAAAGATTAATTCAAATTTGCATCATGTGGTTAAAAATTTATATTTTCTAAAATATCTTTTAATGATAAAGATATTTACGCTCCATAATTCTTTTTTGGGCTGAGATGTATTTTATTATTTTTTTAACTCTCATCCACTTCTCATATCACTCTCTGACAAATCCATTTTAAGTTCCACATAGTTGGTGCAATTAATCCAATTCACTCAACTCTGAAATTAAAATATGTTAATTACCAGGGTTGGTGCAACTTAAAAATATGCCACATAGTTGGTGCAACTTATTTTTATTTCAGTAATATATATCTATATGTTAGCATACATTAGTATCTGATTGAATATCGTAATATTGCGCTGCGTAATATTTGCTGATCGATACTTTCATTTTTCATCATTCATTTATGTATTTGTGGAAGATCGGCGATCATCTAGTTGGTTCAGTTTCAGTTACGTTTGTTCAAAGTTTGGAATTTCAGCGAGTTGATTCTGTTACCATTATATACAAAACAAGTTCGGAATTAGGGATTTTGCTGTCAAATTACCGTTATGATCGTTGTCGATTAATTGGAATGAAGGGTTGTTAATTCATTCTGGTGTGTGTTTTCCTTTCCTATGTATGACTGGATCTTGGTTGATTATTCTGGTGATGTTTATTGTTTTTACGTAGTATTAGTGGCTTCGTATATAAAGCCTCCTTTCAAGTGTATGGCTGAATATTTTTTTGGGTAATTAAATGTATAAATGAATAAAGAATTACAATTTTACAAGGGGCATTTCTCAGGGACTTACAACTCTTGACAACATTTCCCCCCGCATGACACTTACAACTCTTGACAACATTCCCCCCCGCATGACACGAGGGAGGGGGATAACAATCTCTTCAAAAAAAACACCTAAATAAGTAAAGGGAATGAGACCCACTAGGTCAAACCTCTACACCAAAGCCAAACAAGGGCAAAAAAACACAACATAATCCGAAAGACGGGCAAAACAAATACAAATCCTAACCCACAAGACCACCCAAAGAAAACCCTGCAACGACCAACCACAAACCGCAGCCCATCCACACCAAGCTCGGTATCTCAAGAAAGCACCCACTCCATCAGCACTGTGACTATCATAGCCATTCAATCTGAGCGGAGGAAAAAATAAGGCACCAACCAGCCCGAGAGACAGCCACAGTCCAGCTCGACACCTAGCTCGACACCTGGAGGGGACAAAGAGGGAAACAAAGGGGAAAGGACAAAACCATGGTCACTCAGGATCCCCGACTGAAAGCACAACTCGGTAGAAAA
>JAUTBS010432256.1:0-15785 GCA_032361285.1 Aequorea victoria | reverse complement strand
TAAATCTGGTTGTATCTTTCTCCCTGAATCTCTTTACTTCCAGCTTTACTTTTTCTGTTAAGTATTCACTTTTCATCTTAACAAAAGGTTTTTTTGAAAAGTTTTAAGTTTGCTAAAACAACCTATTCACCCCCCATTTGAGTTGACTTTTGGGACAACAACCTCCTTTGACTATGCCAAACTAATCATAAATGCTACAAAAGAACTCAACAATTGAAAAATTGAACACCCCGACATGTTCGAAAATGTCATTGAGACAGAGTCGAAAGAGCGAGTCCAAAGAAGTCAAAGTCAAAGGCGGGGACATAATCAAGATCAAGAAAAAGAAAACCCTTTCTGCCACTTTTGGCAATTTTAATTTTAAACTTACTATCAAGAACAATTCCTTTACTGCTTTTCATTATGTAGTTTCGGTTATTTTTGTTGGTAATAAAATAGACGAGAACTTTTCTTACTTCGATGTTCTTGACGTGGAATGCATGAATCCTGAAAATGAACAAGATAACGAATTACTTAAAAAAATAAAAGACATGATCATAAGAGAAGAAGAGGGTCGTGTCTGACCTATTTTGGAAGAAACTTTAACAATAAATTGAGGTATAAAAGAGGAACCTCAAAAGTTCTAAATTAGTTCCACGCTGTCTTTAGAGGATCGCAAAAAATTAACTATTTTACCAAAAAAACATAAGGATGTTTTTGCATGGTTCTATGAAGATATGCCTAGAATTGATTCGGACATTGTCCAACATCGAATTCCTCTCTACCCTGATGTAAAACCTGTAAAGAAAAAACTGAGGAGAGTAAGGTCTGACTAGTTCCTGAAAATCAAAGAAGAAATCACTAAACAATTAGATGCGGGGTTCTTAATGGTAACTGAATATCCCCAATGGGTGAAAAATGTTGTACCAGTACCTAAGAAAGATGGAAGAATTCGAGTCTACGTCGATTTCAGGGTTTTTAATACAACTAGTCCCAAAGATGCCTTTTTCTTACCTCACATAGACACCTTAGGATCAACCATTCCTACCAGCTATTCAGGAGTAGTGTCAATGGAGATGTCGTCTTTGCTTAGAGCCCTCATCATTGCTTACCTGTGTTTGTGGGATGCCATCAGTAGCCCCCAAATACTCAGGTTAGCCTAAATCTTTTTGAGCTGTTTCAGTATAGCATCCATCTTTTTCTCTGGCTTCTACTACGTGCTTGCTAGCTTTACCTTTCTCCAGGTAAGCAGGCTTAAAGTGCCTTCCACTCCTGGTCAAATGCTCAACCTCTTCTTCGGGGTCCCAAATACCATCCCATAGATCTGCAGTAGTGTTTACTTCAGAAAGGTCTAGTCCTTCTAATCTCCACAGATCGTGTTTTGCTAATTCCTTAGTTCCTTTATTGGTTGTTGGGTGGTCTAGGCCAGTTTTTGACTTTCCTCTTGGGGCCGGGCCTTGTTCTTTCTTTGCCTTTTGGTCGCTTATTTCTTCCACTGCCCACAATTCTTTGCCTTTCCAACTGTCATCGGTCCCTGAGTATTCCTAAATATCATCATCGAGAATGAGAAAGTCTAGAATGCTTTATCTTTCTTCAGATGCAATATTTAGGTTGGCATTCTACGTGCCTCTGCTTCTAGTCTTGTTGTTGGTAGTTTTAACATTAGTGGGTCCAATTCCTATTACATCTTGGGCTTCCTCGTTATCTTCTTTGTTCCCCGACCTGTTCGACTCTCGGCTTTTCTCAGATCTAGTTTGAGTCTGGCTGTTAGACTCTTTCTCGGGTTCTGATCCTAAGTCTTTCCTTGATCCCATTACTGCTCCTGATCCTGTCTCTACTCCTGTGTATGGTTCTCTATCTGTCCCTGTCTCTGCTTCTATTTCTGATCCTGATCCAGATCTTGTTCCTGATCCTGTATTTCCTAGATTCCTCTCAGATTTGTTTGTGCTCTCCTGTTCTACACGGTCATCTGGTAGGGTGCCAGGGGTAGAAAGGTCATCGTCATCGGGGTCGTTCCAACCCTCACTTCATTTCAATTGACTGCCTGTAGCTTCATTTCCCGACTCGTCCGAAGAGAGCCAACCATCATTGCCGGTATCTATAATCGGGTCGTAGAAGGCAAACTCCATGTGTACCTCTTCATTTGCCAACATGTTGTCCCATCATTGTCGGTATCTATATTCGGGTCGTAAAAGGTAAACTCCACGTGTACCTCTTCATTTTTCAACATGTTATCCCATTCCTCCAACATATCTTTTGCATCCTCCAACTCTACTAGATCATTTTCTTCTACATACAGAGTCCCCTCTGCATCCAAAGAGCATAGTAAATTCTCTTCTGGGAGAGGTGGACTTGGTATGATAGCCTCTTCCGGGAAGATATAGATGCTGGGATCATAGCACAGTGAAGCTGTATGGATATAGTATAGATTCTGATAGGGTGGGTTTATGTGATTCGGTAGTGGATTGGTGGTAACATTAGGCTTGGTTGCCGTTGGGGATGGGATCACCTTGTTATCAATCAAGTCCTAAATCTTATGTCGAAGCTTTATCCAATAGTTGATGGAATGCCCAGGGCTCTGATGGTATTCACAATACAAATCAGGGTTATATCTGACTAGGAGTGGATCGGGAATAGACATTGGATTGAAGGGCTTAAGGTGCCATTTTTCCATCAATCTCGTGAATAACACGGAGAGTGGCACACTCAGATGAGTGAATACTCTTCAGAAAGGTAAAGGTCGAAGAGGAAATGATGGTTTGGTCTACCTTGGCTGAGGGTTAAAAAGGTTCACTTCCGTGACCCTCGGCATGTTATTGTGGGGTGGATTTTGGCTGACCTGGTTGGTTGGATAGCTATTCTGACCCTGATAAGGCCTCCTGGGTTTTTACTAACTTGTGCCTGCTTCTGTTCTACCTTATGTTCTCTCAATCTTTCCCATTTGGAGGGTATTCTCAATCTGGATTCCTACATCAAACAGCTGCTCAAAAGTCATGAGCGGCTTAGTGATGAGGTACTTTGTAAATTAGGGTTGCAAGTTCTTTACTACCGTCCAGACGTGTTCCTTTTCTGTAGGCCGATTGGTCATCTTTGTTGCTTTACCCCTCTAGCGGGTCAGGAAGTCAACAAAAGTTTCTCAAATGTTTTGTTTAGTGGTCTCCAACTCCCTCATTGTTACGTCCAGCTGGATGTTATAATTGTATTGCCCGATAAACGCAGTAGCAATATACTCCCAAGTTATGGTGGCTTCTAAGGTCAGAAACCATCGTTGAGCAGCCCCTAAGAGGGACCTGTGGAAGAGTTGTTCTTTTAACTATTCATCGATGCCTATGGGGGATAAGGTACCGACGTACATCCATAGGTGAATTCGAGGATCCCTTGTACCATCAGACTTTTTCATGTCGGGTATCTAAAATTTCTCGAGCAGATTGGCATCGGAAAAGAGGCAGAGTCCTCTAATGTCAAGCATATATTCATCGACCCCTTTGGCGTTCCTCAGTACCTTTTCTAGCCTGTCAAATTTTTTAGAGAGCAAGGCCTTTCAAGCTAGGATCAGATCTATTATAGCAGTAGCGGGTAAAATAACACCGGGAAAGACAACGGTGGGTCAATCCCTCGGAGGATCTGCACCGTACTAATCTTCTTCCTAGATAGGGTCATTGACTACCTCATCCCATGGATTTCTCAGAACCTGATTGAGCTGAAGGGCTCGAATCTCTGCCTGACACTGAGCTTGGGCCTGGGTCTAATTCTCGAGCGTGAGGGTTATGCTTTCTAGAGCCCGTTATATCTCTGACAGAGTTCGGATCAATGTAGCATTTGTCTCGTTACCTCCTTCCATGGTTGTACCTTTTGGATTGGAATTTAATCTTTTGAGTCATCCACTCGACAAATGGGTCCAGACGGGTGTTACGTTAGAGCTTGAGGAAGCAATGATAACTCCTAATAGATAGATGAGAGACGAGAAAGAAATCAAATTGTATATGTAAGACGTTTACAGCTCATGATGACTTTACAAGAATAGCAAAACAGAAAAACTAAGCTTCAACAAAATAAAGCGGGTGACCAGGACCCAACCGATGAGCATGTAGAAACCCTAAAAAAGAACAAAAAAGTGCGGGTAATGAAACCCGGTTTAAAAGGCAAAAGATACGTGGAGCCTTGACTCGACGATAAAGGAACTCAAAATTTCTTCAGAAAATCCTGAGCGAGTGCGGGTAATAAAACCCGGCTTAAACGAAAAAGAGGACATTGAGATTCTGGATCTCTAGGCCCAAGAGGAGGTTGCAGGAAAAGGACATGGCTTAGGAGAGCGTCGGAATTGCCTCAACATCTCAGGATTCCAAAAGATTCCAGAGAAAGAAAATAGAAAAGGGAGCGAGAGAAACCCTGCTTATCCGATGATATGCTAGATCTCAAATAGAAAATGGGTGCGAGCACAACTTGGCTTATCCGTTGATATTCTGGATCTCATGATGGAAAAAGGGGTGTGAGCATATCTTAGCTTATCCATCAAGATTCTGGATCTCGAGCGACGAAAGGGTGCGAGAGAAGCTCGGCTTATCCGTCGAGACTTTCGTCTCAACAGCAAAAAACAAAATAAAGGTGCAAAAGGAGCCCAACTTATCCGTCGAGACTCTAAATATCTAAGGAAATAAACAAAATAAAGGTGCAAGAGGAGCTCGGCTTATCCGTCGAGACTTATCTCTCTACGACAAGAAACAAAAGAAAGGGTGTGAGAGGAGCCCGACTTATCCGTCGAGACTCTGAATCTCTGTGCCAATAAACAAAATAAAGGTGTGATAGGAGCTCGACTTATCCATCAAGACTTTCATCTCTATGGAAAAAAACAAAATAAAGGTGCGAGAGGAGCCCGACTTATCCGTCGAGACTTATCTCTCTATGGCAAGAAACAAAAGAAAGGGTGCAAGAGGAGCCAGGCTTATCCGTCGAGACTCTAAATTTCTACGACAAGAAGAAAAATAATGGGGGGTGCGGGAGAAGCCAAACTTATCTGATGAGATTTTCATCTCAAACAGTAAAAAAGGGTGCGATCACATCTCGGCTTATCTGTTGAGACTTATCTCTCTACGGCCAAAAACAAAAGAAATGGTGCGAGAGGAGCCCAGCTTATCTGTTGAGACTTTAAATTTCTATGGAAAGAAAAAAAAGGGGAGGGGAGGAGAAGCCCAACCTATCCGTCGAGATTCTGGATCTCGAGCGGCCAAAAGGTGCGAGCGCAACTCGACTTATCCATCGAGACTTATCTCTCTACGATAAGAAATAAAAGAAAGGGTGTGAGAGGAGCCCAACTTTTCCATCGAGACTCTGAATCTCTACGGTAAGAAACAAAGGGGGGGGGGGGAGAGGAGAAGCCCAACCTATCTGTGGAGACTGCTAGATCTCAGATGGCAAAGGAGGTGTGGGAGAAACCCGACTTGTCCGTTGAGGTTCTAGATCTCATGAAGACAAAGGGGCGGTGCGGGAGAAGCCCAACTTATCCGTTGAGATTTTGGATCTCATGATGGCAAAGGGGTGCGAGCATAGCTTGGCTTACTTGTTGAGATTCTCGATCTCATGACGGCAAAAGGGGGGGGGAGAAACCCGTCTTGTCCGTTGAGGTTTTAGATCTAGTGATGGCAAAGGGGGGCATGTGAGAAGGCTGTCTTATCCATTGAGATTCTGGATCTCATGATGGCAAAGGGGTGCAAGCACAGCTCGGCTTATCCGTTGAGATTCTGGATCTCATGACGGCAAAGGAGAGGACTATCATCGGGAAGCATCGAACTGAGACTCGATGATAAAAAAACTCAGGATTTTCTCAAGAAATTTTAGGCAAAAGACACAAAGGGGAAGAGCGTAGGACTTAACCAAGAACAAAGAAACTGGCTGAACCCTGGCCCAATGACTACGAGACTCAAGATGACCAATAGAGGATCCCAAAAGAAAGAGACATGGGTTGATGAAACACAACTCTAACAAAAAGAAAAGAGGTCGGGCTAACAGCCGAACGACTACAAAGGTTCGGTATAACCTTGAAGGAATCTCAAAAAAAGAACAAGGTACGGGTTGATGAGGCTTGATCCTAGACAAAAAAAGGAGAAGTCGGGCTCAAAGCCCAATAACCACAAGGTTCGGGACAACCTCAGAGAGTCCCGGGAAAGGGAAAGAGGCGCAGGTTGATAAAACCCGACTTGAAGAGAAAAGACAAAGGTAAGGCAATGACGTCAAAACACGGGATGACCTCGGATGGTCCTGGGAAAGAGAAAAAGGCACGGGTAGTGAAACCCGGCTCGAGAGAAAAGATGGAGGTTAGGCAACGACCTAACGGTGTCAAAACACAGGATGACCTCGGAGGGTTCTAGAAAAGAGAAAGAGGCACGGGTTGATGAAACCCGGCTAGAGAGAAAAACTAATCAATCAAAAAACATACATAAAAGAAAAACACATAACCTAAAAGGGTGATTATCCTGAAGGGAAAGTTCTAAGTAGACTAGATGCAATAGAAAATGTTGGGTAGTCCAGTAACCTGGTACCTTCTGAATAGAGTCAAGAATATATCTCCCTGACCAAGTAGTAGCTGGCCAGGTCAAACAGTACGCAATAACCCTTTTTTCCGTATCCAAAGGGGCATACGGCCAGAAGGCTTGCCTGCTTTCCCCACATAGCCCCAAGATAGTAAACCGCGAGGTGAAGGGTAGACAAGCATTTGGCTTATTTTATTTTCTCCTTTCTTCTTTTATTTTGAAAAAATAACCAATGAAAAATGGAAAAAAGGAGATGGAAAATAATGTAATGCAATACTAATACTAATGATAAATTTAAGACAAGAACATTTGAAACATTTTTCGAGTTTAGATCGCTTTCTTAAAGACCCCAATTGGATTCACCACTGTGGGGGATTCTCTCGAAAAACTCGCTCGCCTTCGTTCTTTTAAAATGAAAACGCGCTCTCGGTTTTATAATTTTTAAAAGAAAAAGCAAGGTTTTATGTTTTGAAAAGAGAGCCCCCCAAATGCGTCTGTGTTAAAGGCCGCACAATTGGAGTCGCCACTTAGTTTTTAATAAAAAACCAAGAAAACAAAACTTTCAAGGAACTAGTCCATTGTTAACAGAGATAATGGCTCGATAGCTAGGGTACGAAAGGGAAAGGTGTTAGGCACCCCTCTCGCCCGATTCGAAGACCGACCTCTACTTAACCATTTCTTTTGTTCTTGTCCTAAATTTATCAAAAATAACATATACAGAACGAGGGTTGAAGAAAGAACACACAAAAGCAAGCAAGAAAGTAAAACTCAACCGACTGAACTAGTTTTCACCATTGAAGAGCCTTGTGAGCGAAAATAACGCCACAATTTGTTGAGTCTTTTTTTATTTATTTTAACTCTAACTTTTGCCTAGACCGTCCTTTCGGGTTTTCAGCCTACCGAGCTTTTTTTTTAACTCACAAAACATGCATCCAGCGAACTCACAACATTTGATGGCATTGTGTACCTCCTTTTTCTAAAAATTGATGGCATGATTCCAAACTTGAGACTGATCTTCATGGGAGAGGCTTCCACGTGTTCCCGTTAGCATATCTAATAATCATTGGTGTTTCTCAAAAATGTATTATGGAGTTGACTTTTGACCTCTCAGGGATCCCTTTAAATACTTGATTTATTATTCTAGTTCCTTTCGTTGTAAATTGGACACGTCTCTTTGTGAGAAAAATGAAGGTTTGGCAAAGAGCCGGTAAGAATCTCAAATGTTCGGGTTGCCAGTCATCCTTTAAGGGAATCAGGCCTTATCATTGTTCAAGAAGAAAGGTTCTCACATTATTTTCACTTTTCTCTTCTTTTTCAACGACGGTGGAAAGATAGATGCATTCTTCAACTCTCTTCTTTTTCAAGACTGTGAATGTCAAAGTTTATTTATTTCGTTTGGCATAGCAAAATGAGAAGAATTGTTTTTTCTTAAAAGAATTTATTGAGAAAAACAAACAAAAATGAAACGTAGGTCATGAAAAAAGACTCAAAAACTTCTTTGACTCGTTGCCCACATCATATATGTCCTAAGACTCATAAAATAAAGCAACGTTCGTAATTAAATGCACCTCACTTATTGTATCACTTCATCCTTTTATATTTATATATTTTTTTACTTTTCTAGAACCAAACGACCCAAACACCTTGAGAACTAACCTCAAGCTAATCAGATCCAACGTAACAAAGGGTGTGGATGATAAAAACCGGCTTAAATCGAAAAAAGAAACATTAAGCCTCAACTCGACGGTAATGAGCCTCAGCTCGACGGTAATGGAACTTGAGATTTCTTCAGAAAATCCCGAGCGAGAGAAACAAAGGGTGCATGTAATAAAACCCACCTTAAAATAAAAAGGACATCGAGATGCTAGATCTCTAGGCTTAAGAAGGGGTCGCAAGAAAAACCCAGCTTAGAAGAGCGTTTGAACTGTCTCAACGCCTTAGGATTCATAAAGATTCCGAATAAAGGCACGTAGGAACCTCAAAAAAAGAACAAAAGGTTGCGGGTAATGATATTCGGCTTAAATGGAAAAAGATACGTGGATCCTTAGCTCGACGATAAAGAAACTTAGAATTTCTTTGAAAAATCCCGAGCGAGAGAAACAAAGGGTGCAGGTGATAAAACCCAGCTTAAAACAAAAAAATAACATCGAGATGCTGGATCTCTAGGCCTAAGAAGGGGTTGCGGGAAAAATTCGGCTTAAAAGAGCGTCAAAACTGCCTCAACGCCCCGGGATTCGCGAATATCCCGGATAAAGGTTCACCCATCATGCTCATTTCAAATTCTTTCTGCACAGTCTTAGCAAACTCTTTGCATATGATTTCATCAGTAGCTCCATAATAATATCATTAACATAGATTTGAAGTAAGAGCATGCCTTTCCCTTTTTGTTTAATAAATAGTGTCGTGTCAAGTTTTTCTCTTGAAAAATTATTTTGTATTAAGAATCTACTTAACCTTTTATATCAAGCTCTTGGAGCTTGTTTTAATCCATATAAAGCTTTTAAAAATTTGAACACATGATCCGGGTATTTATGATTTTCAAAATCGGGAGGTTGCTTTACATATACTTATTCATTAATGTAGCCATTTAAGAAGGCACTTTTTATATCCATTTGGATCAATGTAAAATCTCTTTGGCATGCAAAAGCTAATAACATACGTATGACTTCTAATGTAACTACAGGTGCATAAGTTTCTTCATAATCTATGCCTTCCTCTTAATTATAATATTGGGCTACAAGTCTAATTTTGTTTCTAACAATATTCTCAGATCCATCCTTCTTATTTCTAAATACCTATTTTGTTCCTCTGATTGTATTATCTATAGGTCTAGGAACTAGGATCCACACTTTGTTTCTTTCAAATTTATTTAATTCTTCTTGCATGATATTTATCTAATATTCATTATTTTCGGTTTCTTGTATGTTTTGGGTTCAATTTGAGATATGAAAGCCAAATGATTACATATATCTCTAGTAAGAGAACGAGTGGTTACCCATTTGGTTGGCTTACCAATTATTTGATCTTTTAGATAGTCTTTAATCAACCTTCTATAAGATGTCTCAATTTGTGGTCGATTTTCTCTCCATTCTCATTCTCTTTATTTTGGTTGAGAGATGTCAATGATCGCATCATTGAGCTTAACTTTTTCAAGTCTTTCTCTCAAATCTACACAATCATCATCAAGATTATTTTCGGATAGAGAAATGTCAATTTCTTCAAATACAACATGCATAGATTCTTCAACAACTTGAGTTCTTTTAATGTACACTCTCTATGCTTTACTCGTTGTTGAATATCCTAAAAATATGCCATCATCCGATTTAGCGTCAAATTTTTCAAGATTATCTTTTGTGCTTAAGATAAAGCATTTGCATCCAAACACATAAAAATAATTAATATTGGGTATTCTACCATGCCATAGTTCATATAGGGTTTTATTCAGTTTTGATCTAATAATTACTCTATTGGATACATAGCATGCGGTGTTAGCGGCTTCGGCCCAAAAGTGTTTTGCAATATTGTTTTCATTAAGCATGGTTTTAGTCATTTCTTGTAGTAATCTATTCTTTCTTTCAACTACGTCGTTTTGTTGGGGTGTTCTAGGTGCAGAGAAATTGTGTCCTATTATATTTTCACCACAAGATTTCTTAAAATCTTTATTAACAAATCCACCTCCTCTATCACTTCTTATATTGTTAATCATGCACCCTTTTTTATTTTGAAGTCTTTTACATAGTTTAGCAAAGTGTAAGTGTGTTTCATTTTTGTGTGCAAGAAAGATTATCTACGTATATCTAGTGTAATCATCAACAATTACAAAGGTAAAATATTTTCCATTCATATTTGCTTTTGATGTTGGTCCAAATAAATCCATATGCAATAATTGTACAGGCCTGGTTGTTGAGATATAATTTTTTTTCTTGAAGGATATTTTAACTTGTTTTCCATAATGGCATCTATCACAGATTCTATCTTTGACATACTTAGTTTTAGGGAGTCCTTTAACTAGTTCATTATTAGATAATTTTGTGATAAAATCCATACTAGCATGTCCTAGTCTTTTATGCCACAACCAACCAGTTTCATTGATAAATACTAAGCATTTCATATTTTGTGATTCAATATCATCAAAATCAATTGTATAAGTATTTTCATTTCTATGTCCAGCAAATAAGATTTTATTATCACACGTATTTTCAACTCTACAGACATTAGCTTTAAAAATTACCTTGTATCATTTATCACGTAATTGACTAATACTTAGTAAGTTATGTTTTAGTCTATCTACAAGCAAGGCATTTTCAATAGATAAGGAGGAGTTCTTACCAATGGTGCCGATTCCGAGAATTTTACCTTTGGAATTTCGAAGCTTACATGCCCTCCATTTCTTTGTGTGGTTGAAATAAATTTATTTTTGTCGTCCGTCATATGTTGGGAGTATCCACTATCTAGGAACCACTTATCCCTATATGGAGTAGACTTTAAGCACCCCTACAAAATCATTCAAACAATTTCTTTTGGTACCCACTTTTTCTTGAGTCTTTCAATGTTAGTTTTTGTAGGATGTGTTTTTTAGGAACCCAAATTTTATTTTTTTCTTTACAATTATTTTTAATATGACCTAGCTTACTACAATGTTCACAACATGATATTTCATGAGTTGTTAGGTCTTTTAGAAATTTTTGATCGTTAGATCCTTCATAGCCTATACCGGCCTTATTGTAAACGCATCATTGTTGCCCTAAAAGTTTGTTAAACTTTTCTTCACCTTTTGTAAACTTTGTGACAATTCCCAATAGATCATTAACTTTTAATTTCAAAGTTTCATTTCTTTTTCTAGAAAAGTTATTTCATGACTTTGTGATGGTTTATCTTTTTCAAGAATTAATGTTTCATTTAAAACATTTAATTCCTCGAGATCTTTTAAAAGACTTCTAATTTTTCCTTTTTAAGAATTCTATTTTTTAGTTCAATCTTTTCAAATTCACAATGTAATTCATTAAAATAACTTAGAAGTTCATCATAATCATTTAGGTTTGAGATTACCTCATCCTTACTATCATTTTTTTCATTGGCTATGAGACAAAGATTCACGATCTTCTCATTTTTTACGTTAATTCTTCTTGATTTTCATCCGAGTCATCCCATGTTGCTTTTATTGCTCTTTTCTTGAATCTTTTGGACTTTTATTTCTTTAGAAGAGGACAGTCTATCTTAAAGTGCCACGATTTCTTACATTCAAAACATATGAGGGGGTCCTTCTTGGTCATGTCCTTTTTGCTTGATTCTTCTTTGTTGAAATCTCTTTTAAAAGGATTTCCTTTGAAATTTCTAGACCTTTTAAGAAATTTGTTGAACTGTCGACTAAGGAGTGTCATGTCTTCATTATCATCATCTGAGTTGCTTAAGCCTTCTTTGTTAGATGACTTTTGATGTGATGATTTTAGTGCCATACTTCTTGTAAAATTCGAGAAAATTTTAATAATAATTTATTCAATTAAAATAAATTATGAGAAAGATTTTAATTAAATTGGTAAAATTTTAAAATTTTAATACACTAATAAATGATAAATGGAAAACTATAAATAAATTAAGTAAAAATATAAATTAAATAAATTAACTAAACATAAAATTAATTAATTAACAAATAAACTGGTGTTAATAAAAAAAAAACATAATCAACTTATGTAAAATTTGATTATTAAATTAAATTAAAACTAATTAAACCTCAAATTAAATAAATCTATGTTAATTGGGTTAAATAAATGAATTGAAGGAAATAATAATAAATAAAAAAAAGAGATAAGAACAAAAAGGGAAAAGAAATAAATAAAATTGGCAAGATAATTTTTGATTTCTTAAAAAGTTGTGTGTGTTAGTTGGGAAGAGAGAATTTTGAGAAGGGGATTAGGAGAATCCCTGTTCGCTGACCATTCACCATATAACAAAAAAAAACTTATTTATTACTATATTGCTCCTACAACGATCAGTCCTTTTTATGGGCTCTATAATTCTGGCCTTTCTTGCTTTGAAGAAACAAGAGTCTCTCTCTCTCTCTCTCTCTCTCTCTCCACAAAACTTATCTCTCATGTGGCTAAGGCTTTAAATAAAGTTTAAGCCACAACTTTCAAGATTTTTCAATGGCGATCTGTATTTTGTTCATCTTTTGTTCTTCTTCTACTACAGTCAACAACAATCGCAAGTGCAAATCTAGAAGGTAATAAGTTCCCTACTAACTAACAGAAATCTTGTTGTTTGCCGCTTCCTTTCTTTTTCCATTAGGACTTGTATATTAATTTCAGTGATTATTATATTTTGATCATGATTTTATTTTCTGGGTTATATATATGTATATAAACTATATCGATTGGTTATATATAAACTGTTTTGTTAAAAATATATATAAACTGTTTTATTTTTATTTATTTTTTTATAAAAACTGTTTTATTAGTTATGTATATAAACTATTTTTTTTAATTTTATTTATATGAACTGTTTTGTAATATATTTAAATAAACTATTTTGTTATATATTTACATAAACTGCTTATATTTTATAATTGTATAAACTGGCTTTTTATAGTTATATTAACAGTTTTTATTTTATAATTACTTAAACTGTTTGGTTATATATTGTATAAACCGTTTTGTTTTATTTATTTATATAAACTATTTTTATCTTAGAATCATATAAGCTATTTTACATTAAATAAACTGTTTTGTTTTATTTAATTATAAAAACTGTTTTTATTTATTAATCATACAAATTATTCTGTTTTATATTATAAACTGTTTTTGTTTCATTTAATTATAAAAACTGTTTATTATGTAATTATATAAGCTGTTTTGTAATATATTTATATAAACTGTTTTTGCTATATATATATATAAACTGTTTCTACAAATTGATTTTAATAAACTGTTTTAAATATTATTAAATTATTAAATATTTAATATTTATTTATTGGCTACTAAGAATTTATCATAATGTTAATTAATTGATTTTAATAAGTTAATTATTAACATATAGTATTATAATTAAATCATTATGTCATTAATAGCATAATAATAAATTATCTACATAGTAATTAATTATTAACATAATAATCATAAAAAATAATAAATTAATTATTCGATCTACATTATGTTGCATGTTAAGTTAAAATAGAAAATTTATAAATTAATAATATGTTATAGTAAATTAATAATTATTTACTTAATGTATATGTTATCAAACATTTAAAAATATATTAGAATGAAATTAATTTTGATTAAACCTTATCAGATTGGAATTAGATAAAAGAATCAAAATTAATTAGTAATTAAATTAATAACTCGAAAACAATATAATTTAATAATGAGTATTTAATTAATTTAAATCACAAAAAGAATTTAACATTAACGGATAAGGGATCACTTAGGCTATTAGATCGTTTGTCATTATTCGTTGTTGATTATGTTGCACATTTACCATTCAGGTTTACGCAGTTCCATCCTGCCCTTTTTGCATTTATTTCTGTAGTCATCAGGTGAGTGGTTCATGCTATTATCTTTCAGTAAAATTTTCTTTTTTCCAAAATTATTTTCAGAAAAGGTTTTTAGCTACTTTAAATGTCTTTAATTAAAATCGTTTCGATAAATGCTTTAAAAGAAAATATATTTATTTAAATATTTTTCCTAAATTCTTTACAATATTTAGTATCCTGTAAATTCATGACATAAAATGTTTTAAGCTTGGAAAGAAAAAAATTATTCTTTTATTATATTATGGTGCGACTTGAGATTATATTCTTAGGATGTGAAAAAAGTCCAAGAGATATTCTTCTTCGGGGGTGACTTTGGCCAGTTAGGGAAAAGAACCGATTTGAATCTCGTGTTGACCCTAGTTGACTCAACGGTTATTGGGACAGCCCGGTGTGAATTCGGTGATCTTAACCGGAATCAATTAGAGAAAATTCCTGGGCTGCCAACCCGTGGTAACCCTATTGGTCGATATTTGGATCCAAGGGTCAAGAGACCCCGAGTACTTGGCATGGTTATTTTATTTGCACAGATTATTTCTGTTGCCAAATTATTTTATTCTCACTCTTGTTGAGCATGTCGTTTGTACCATATTTATTTATCTTTATGATACTTTTATAATATGAGGACTCTTGACGTTCAAATCTTGAGAAAGAAAAATGAAAAAAGAAATTTATATTTTCAACGGAATGAAAATAAAATATTTTACAATGAGATGAACTGAAGGGTGTTTACCCATTTTTATTACGCTGTATACTCTATTCCATGTTATTTATCGTACACTTTATTTCAATCCACTTTTAGAACTGTATTGTACTATCATGATTCCATTCACCAGTTTATACTGACGTAGAATCATAACATTTTTCAGGTAGCACGCGAGTTGATGGACTGATGCAGGAGATCCAATCATTGACCTCTAGGACATTATCATTTTACCTTCTGCATTGTTATTTCATTATTTCATTTATTTAGTACTATTGAATACAATTATTGGTTGATGATGCGACATCATTTTATGGATATTTGTGGGCATATTTTGACCAACTAGGGAATCTCATTAATTAATTAAATAAATGATTTTAGTTAGTAAATAGACTACTAATTACATTTTGTCTTTCTTGATTCGTTGAGTTAAGGCTCATAATCCATGACCAGTCAATATTCTCAATCCAGGGCGTAACACTACAAATTAATAAACATCTAACGCCCGCCGACCACCATCGCAATTGACCACCACCAATCGTCCCCAGCCATCTCCCGCCACCCCTACCTCCCTTAACCCTTCAAGCACAGCCCTCTCTCACTCCATTCCACCTCCTCTCTCCCCATTTAAAATCATAGGATTGTGTTTGTTTTGAAGAATTGAATATTTCGATTGGACTATTAGTTTGGAGTTATCTTTCTATTCAATTAATGTTTGAATGCATAATAAAAGTTCGGATAAATAATATAAATTGGATACTCAATTCCCCACGTGAGAGATAACTAGTGAGAGGAAAATGTGTAGAATAGAGAGAGAAAGGATTAGAGAGGAAACTGATTAATATAAAATGATAATTTTGCCATTTAATATTACTTTTGCAATATTTATAATCTTTTTACTTAAGTTCTTTATATCTTTATTTTTATTTTTCTTAGATTGAGTGTCTCTGATATAATTATCAATGTATTTTTTTTTTTTTTTAAATTTCTTGTTTCATATTTTTTACTTTTAAATTTTTTACATTTTACTTTTTTATGTTTTTTTTCGGGG
>JAUTBS010432145.1:0-15790 GCA_032361285.1 Aequorea victoria | reverse complement strand
TATATATAAACCCACTTGGCCGGCTCCCCTATGAGAGAGGGAGTGATGTGACCATTTAGGTATAAAAAAAGAAAAGTGGGAAACATGAAATGATGTGGGACATGATCCTTACTTGGAAAGATGGATTTTTCAACTCCTCAAGTCTTTTAAAAGGTCTTCATTGAATAGTAAAACATGTGCATGGAAGAAGAATTGATGAGAGAAGGATGATGTGACCATTTTTGAAATAAAAATAAATAAAAGAAAAGACATGAAAAGATGCTTGCTTGGAAAAATGGTTTTTCCAACCTCATACGTCTTCAATGAATAGTGAAATACACATGAAAGATGATGTGATGAGAGAAGAAGTGATGGGACATAAATGAAATATAAAAAATCAAAAATTTTGTCAAGTACTTTTAATTTTAGGGAATATATTTTTTAATTAAACCAAACATGACCTTAAGCCTATGAGAACTAATTTAATAGTTCCAAATATGGTGTTAGCTATCTTGGATCCCAAGACTTAGTTAGAACCCAATCAAACTAGAAGGACAAAGTATCTAACTTGGAATTGAGTTGAAACTAAATAAGAGGTAAAATGGTTATTTCACACCTAAATTTTGGCTATAAATAGGAGGCTTCTCCCAATACAAAAAATTATTTTTTCATCTCCCCCTCTCTCTCTCTCTAAAATTTTGTTGGGCACTTGGTGGGAAGAGAGGAGAGAAAGAAAAAGAAGAAGGAAGAAAGGAGGAACTTGAAACTTGGATCCTCCAACTTTCAACCAAGAAATCACCAAGTAAGTAGCTTATAAGATCACTTCCAAGATCATTAATCATCTTACACCTCATCTCCTCTTCAAATAAAAAATAAGTTAAGAACATAGAAGAACACACAAGATGGATCTTGAATCTAAGAAAGGAAAACTTTCTTGGTTTGAAGATCATGATGAAGTTGAAAGTAGATACCTATGGAAAAGTTAATGAAAATGGCTAACATAACATATTAAGTGATCTTAAGTTGGGTAAAAATAATTATTGCATGAGTAAGAGGGTAGAAAATAAAAGAAAAGTAAGGAACCTCATAAAAAGGACAAAACAGTGGCTAAAACCTTCATCTCGGATTTTTTGTGCCAGCCAAAAAAATCCTAAATGAAAATCTATTTTTGACAGAGTTATTTTGGTATGTCATGAACATGTGTGATTTTTTTTTGGACCCAAAAATGTATTTTAGAACCCCTATGCCATTTTAGAACTTTCTGCGTCAAAGTTGCAAAAAAATAGACCACTTTGAAAAATTTTAGTTAATTCTAGAACAATCCCCTAGAGATGATCCATATATGGAAATAAAGGTATAAGGGTCTAGTTTCACCCAAAAATTATAAATTTCATTTTCGTTGGACAGATTTTGAGAAAAATAGATTCTCCCAAAGAGTGTTGTTTTTCGACAAACTGTATCTTATGAATCTTTAGAGCCCTCTCAGTTGACCTTTGACTCTCGGTTTCTTCATTAAACATTTAGGTACCACCCTAATCTCGCCTCTTTAATTTTTATAGAATTATTTATGAAGGTTTAATAGTTTTCAAAAAACTTACAACAAGTGGAACAGAATCTAGAATCTGAAAGAAACTAAGAAAAATAATGTTCCAAGTATAACAAAGCACCTAGGCCTAAGGACTTGAGTTCTTAGCAACCCCAAATGATTATCAATACATATAAAAGTATTATTAAGTTAATAAAATTTCTTTTAGTCCTTTAGACCAAGGAGGTAAGAGTTTGAATTATAGGAACGCATGAAAGAGAGTGTTTCAAATGTAAGGAATTAAGTTCATCTAAAGAAATAAGTTGATACTAACTCTTGGGTATATTACAAAACCTAGGCATCGAAGGAAAAATCTCAAAAGGAGTTGTGCCGCCTCAGAGTTGAACGAGGTAGGCATTGCGTTGGTCGACAATCAGGTGAGAGTGACTAGCAATATCATAATAACTTGTATATTGTGAAAATATTTTAAATACCTCTATGGAGCATGTGTTGCTATCATATTCTTAATTATGCATGTGAAAGAGTTTTATGAAGATATTTGTGAGTATGTGTTGTTCGTATATCTGAAAGTTATTTTTTCTTTAAAGATAGAGAATATGAGCATGTGTTGCTTGTGAATGTGGAAAGTTAATTTTTTTTTAAATATATTATATTTTTGGAAAGTGCCAAATTATTGCGGGTAACCATCCCGAGTTATTTAGCCCCGAAGGGGGCGTTGCCCAAATGTGGGTGTTGTTTAGCCTTGAATGGGGCATAGCCCAAAAATGAGCATTTATTTAGCCCAAAAATGGGCATTGTTGCATCTACTACTAGTGATAAAAAAGTAGCCCTCATATCCGCCACTCTAATTAAGTGAGTCGTGAATGAGGTTGCGGTACCGTTGGAACTCCTGGTCGTGAGGTAGACGATTACTTGGTCACTAAAAGACGTAGTATGTGTGTGTACTTGTGAGCACGTATATTATGCTATTAAGTATTTATAAGTTAGCATAAAATCCGTATATTGTTGTTAAGAAAAGCTTTAAAAACTACTTTGGGTCATAGAGCCATATGATGAGAAATTAGAAAATTGTTTGGGCTATAGAACCGATATAAAAATATTATAACTCATTAAAGTTGGGCCGTAGAGCCGTATGTTGAAATAAGAAAGAGTCTTTATAAAATATTATGAGTTGGGCTAGTGAACCGCATGATATAAACATAACATTTTGCATGAGTTGCATGAGTAAGTTTTTCTGGATAAAGCTTTTATTAAATATCTCTTGGAAAGTTATATAAAAGCATATACTTTTTTGCTTTAAAAGCCTTTTATCTGTATCAGTATTTGAGAAAACTCATGAAATCTAACTCTTGGTTTTCAAGTGTTGTGTTGGTATACTTTTCATTATGATGCGAAGCCCACTCTCATGTAACTATTTGTGGTTACAGATCTTGTTACATGGTAGATGGTCAGTCTACCATAGTATGGTTGAGGTTGAAAGACTTGTGATGTAAGTATGACACTTGAATGAGGTCATCAAAGAAGAATCTATTGAGAGATGAGCAATGACTCTCATTTTTGTTAAGAATTGTGTATCTCGTATGAGTTGTATGATTAACTTATAGTTGATATAAGTTTTATTCAAATCAATATTGAGAATATAAGAATGGAGTATAGTTATGCGGAGTGCATCCTCAGTATATTTGTTAAGCTTTTGATCAGGTGAGCTTGTACCGCACCACTCCGAGCAGGTAAAATATTCTCAAGGGAGTGGGTGTGACAAATTATGTAAGAAAATGTGAATTCTTACTTCAAGTACCACATACGAGCATGTAGAGTAGTAATATACAGATTCAACTGTATGGAACATAAATATATAATTTTTTTTTTCAAAACTGTATACGAGCGAACAGAGTAACATCATTGATTTCAACTGGTATACAACAAGAATATACAAATTTTAATTTTATAATACCACATACGAGCTGGCAGAGTAACAACATAAAAAAGAGAGTAAATACTTCAATTCAATTTGACTTCAAATGAGTAGAGTAATGGCGTAAAAGATAAATATATCAATCCAATAGGATTTTAAGTATACAGAGTAAAAGTATAAAAAGTAAATGTATCAACTTCAACTTGACTTCGAATGGATCGAGTAACAACATAAAAAGTAAGCATATCAATTCAATTTTGCATTCAAATGAGTAGAGTAACGTCATGAAAAGTAAGAATGGGCAGAGTAGCGGTATAAGATGTAAATATGACATTTTAATTTTGATTCAAATGGGCAGAAGAATGACGGATAATGGGATTATAACATTTCAACTTTGAATTCAAATGAACAAAGTAATGACGTAAAATGTATATATGGTATTTTAACTTTTAAAAATGGATAGCATAACTACATGTTTATTGAAATACGTATACTAAAACAATAAAAAGATAGAATTCAAGTTCACAAAAAAATTACAAAATCTAAAAGCTATTCCAAAAAAAAATTGTAGAACTAGGGTGTCGGGGGCACCGGGATCAGAGCATAGGCTTGTTGTCAGGGCTTTCGCGCTTCGTCGGGCACCTTTAGAGAGAGAGGCAAAATTCGAAAGGGAGCTGTTTTGAGAGGTGTGGAGAAGTGTTGAATGGGGGTGCTTGTTATTTATAGATTTTTCAAGGTAGGCATTGTTGGGGTTTTTATATAAAATAATTTTTAAATATTTTATATTATTTTAATAGATTGTCTTAGCCCATTTATATCTGTGTTTGTAGAAAATATATTTTTATTATTTATAATTAAAATATGGTATGTCGATAATTATACACAGTAAGAATTCTGGTAAGTAGAGCTTGACTTACTTACAAAAAATCAGAATTCTAATTTTTGTATAATTAAATTAGTTCACATCCTAGATAGGGTTGACATTTTATCGATATTGCTACAAATACAATCTTAGTAGTTTATCTTAATCACAGAAATTTGTTCGATAATTCAAAGGAGATTGTGTTCGGTACATCACGAATGTATTGAACATGACCAAAGGTGAAATTAAAATTCATATACTGACACGATTGAGTTTATACAATTTCACGATTTGCTCGAGAGCTTATAGATTTTTAATCCCAAAAAATATTGAATGCTGACGTGTTTTCATATTTTATTATTTTGAATTACTTATGGGCGAGATTCAATCTTATTATTTCGAAAGACCCTACAGTTTGGGTAATAAATATTACAATATGATCAGTGTTATATTTTGGAGGAATATGTGTCCAGAATAATTTTGAATTGTAATACTCCCTTGATAAATTCATAATTTTTGTTACTACCAGTAAACTTGATCAGTGGATTATTAATTTAATCTGGTATTATATTAAATAAGTTAAATTTGGTTACCAATGATTGCAGATGTTAGTGAAATTAAATTATTAGTAATTAAGTTTCACTAAGCGAGTATTGAAAACTTAATACGAAGAATCATATTATTTGTTATATAACTCGACAAACAAAAACTGTTATCCTAATGATCTCGGATAATTAAATTAGAGTGCAGCTGTAATTATTTAGTAGAATTAATTATAATTAAATAAATTAAAAATATATCACGATGTGTTGATATGTAATTTTTTAATTTTTTTGGAAGCCAATTTAATTGTTATTCTTGAGTCTCTAGTGTAGTTCATAATTGCAGATCAGGTCCCTCTCCTTTTTCTATAAATATGAGTTTTAATTCTGAATTAGGATTAAGTGAATTCATATTGTAAATGACGACGACTAGAGTTATAGTCAGGAAAGAGAGATGTGGCGGCCAGATCGATGACCACCCATCGGGCTCTTGCTGATCGGGCAATCGAATCATACACTAGAAGATCCGAGGAGTTGTAGTACTGATTCAAACCAGTTAGAATTAAAAGGTAAATTTTTAAACTCCGAATAAGTAAAATTAATCTATATTAATGATCTAATCTAAGATACGTAAGCAATTTTTCGTAAAATCTAACAATTCAAGTGACCAAGGATGCCGAACAACCTAGAATTGAAGCACTGAATCAAGCTGACTTTCCCGCCGCCACTTAGACAGCCAGCCTTGTATTTTTTTTTTTTGCAATACAACTCCTTTTCTTCAGTAAAAAGTCTTTTTTTCTTTCAATGCTTTCTTTCCATCGTATATCTCTTGAAATTTCTGGTTAGCCTTTTTCCGAGGTTCTCGAGCTTTGTATGTTTAGTAACACTTATCGCATTTTAACCTTCCATTTAATGAAAGATAAAGGTCTTTCACCCTTACAACGAGGGTGAGGACTTTTTATGCTATCCCCATAGTTATGTTTGGGAATACTTTTTTGCATGCTCCATTAGCTTATGACTTCAAGGTTAAGAACCTTGCCAATTTGATCGAGTTCTCGATTTTTCCTAGTTTGTTTTGATTGTTGAGGTTGGAGATCGGTCATACATTATGAGTCATTAGTGTCTTCTATCTTAGGAAGATAGGGGGAGTTAAACCTCTTTCTCATTTTACCTTCTCGTTAAGAGATCTTTTAAGTTTGATCCATTTATTTTAGTTTTTTTTTAACCAAAAACTGCATCTATATTGAGTAGATAGGGGGATTTCGGTCATTTTTTTATTTTACCTTTTGGAAAGAGTGCTTTTAGGACTATTCCCTAGTCCCTTAGTTTGGGCAAGAAATCATCATTTTCTTCTTCCAGAAGTGGACCATAAAAGAATTTGGACACGATATTGCGAGAAGTTCTTTGTATTTTCATTCTTTGAAAAAGATTTTATATAAGTTTAGAAATAGATTTTCCTTAGGTTGGATATGTTCCAGGTCTGGGATATAGCCTTGCTCTATAGGTTCTCTAGGTGATACGTTCTTGTGCTTGCTTTACCGATAACCTTATACGACTCTTCCCAGTTTGGATTGAGCTTCCCGTCTGTTGGGTTTCTGGTGCAAGCCACTACTTTTCTAAGAATGAGGTCCCCGATTGAGAATTTCCTGGGATGGACCCTTTGGTTGTAGCCCTTGGCGAGCTTTGCTGGTAAGAGACTAACTGGCCTGAGAAAATAATTCTTATGCCCAGTTCGAAGCAAAAAAAAATCTCTATAAGGAACAATTGAACTAAGTTCCATTGTCTAAGATGAGAGCTAGGGGAATGCCAAATTGGGTGATAATACTCTTCCAGACAAACCTCTTGACGTTTACATCCCCAATATTGGCCAAGGGCTCAACCTCAATCCACTTTGTGAAATAATCGGTAGCTATCAAGAGGTACATTCTCTTACCAACTACTTTAGGGAGAGGGCCCACTATGTCCAAGCCCCATTATGAGAAGGGCCATGGGCTAGTGAGAGTGGTGAGATCTTTGACTAGAGTTTGGATTAATAAAGAGAACTTCTGGCATCTTTCACACTTTTGGACGTACACTTTGGCATCTTTTTACATGTATGGTCATCAATACCCTTGAGAGATTG
This sequence comes from Aequorea victoria, assembly GCA_032361285.1. Taxonomy (NCBI): domain Eukaryota; kingdom Metazoa; phylum Cnidaria; class Hydrozoa; order Leptothecata; family Aequoreidae; genus Aequorea; species Aequorea victoria. The sequence continues at coordinate 8,824 of JAUTBS010432145.1, read as the reverse complement.
CCCTGTGAGTTAAGGATCTCCCTCTAGTGTGGTTCCCACACATACCTTTGTGTAACTCAAAGAGAAAATCTTCTACTTTAGCTAGGTGGATGCAGAATAGGTAGGGCCTAGTGAATAACTTTTTGTACAAATCTCCCGTCCCCGATATCCAGTAGCGGGTGGCTTGCCTACGTAACTTGTGAGATTTCTTCTTGTCAGTTGGGACCTCACCTTTCAATAAGAAGGTTTTGATCGAATCCATCTAGCTTAGATCGATCTCGGCATAGAGAACTTCTATCTTGGCTCTTGGCGTCGTGCTTGGGGTTGGGAGGAACTCCACTTTAACCACTCATTCTTTCGTCAATCGAACTGCAGAGGCCAAGCAGGCCAGCAAATTTGCATATCCATTCTTCTTTGAACTAAGTTGGGCAATCTCTATCTTCTCGAAAGCTTGGGCCAATTTTCTTACCAGTTGGACATAGGCAATCATCCTCTTATCTCGAGTTGCGTACTCTCCTATAAATTGATTCACAACTAACTGAGAGTCGCAAAAGACTTTTAATTTTAGGGCCCTGAAGGTTTGAGCATCTCTGAGCTCGACCACTAATGCCTCGTACTCTTTTTTGTTATTTGAGGCATGAAAATTGAGTTTAATGGCCCTTTCAATGATGGCCCCTTTAAGACTAAAGAGGACTATGTCGGCACCTGAAGCTTTTGCGCATGCTGACCCATCAACATATAGATGCCAGAATTCAGTCTTGCCCTCATCCCGTTTTGTGGACAGATTGGGTGACTCATGCACCTCTTACCCCCCACGCCTGGTATGTTCATTTGCTTTCTCGAATGGACCTGTTGAGCTTGCTTCATCGATTATGGGACTGAATTCTTCTATGAAATATGTTAGTACCTGCCCTTTTACAACTGTTCGGGGCTGGAATTGTATGTCGTATTCACCTAGCTCTATTTCCCATCGGGTTACTCTTCAGGAGAAATCAGCATTTTTCAGCATGGCTTTGAGTGGGTGCTCGGTGTATACTATGATTGAGTGGTCTTGAAAGTAGTGTACCAATTTACGTGATGCGAAGATCAAGGACAAAGCCAGTTTTTTTAAGGGTAAGTACCTGATCTCTGCATCCAGCATGACCTTACTAACGTATTATATCAAACTTTGAACGTCATTCTCTTATCGTAGAAGGACTGAACTGACTGCCCAATCTGACATTGCTAGGTACGAGTAGAGATGCTCGTCAGCTTCTGGCACAGAGAGAATGCATGGTGCTACGAGATAAGCCTTTAGTTTTCCTAAAGCTCGTTTGCACTCCCCCGTCAACTAGAATTTCTTGGCCTTTTTAAGGATAAAAAAAAGTGCTGACATTTATTCGAAGCTCAGCTGATGAAGCGATTAAGCGCGGCTATCATCCCAATGAGTCTCTGGACCTCCTTGATGGTCTTCGGGCTCTGCAGCTTTTGTATTGTTGAAATATGTTCAAGGTTAACCTCAATTACCCTGTGTGTAACGAGAAGTTTGAGGAATTTTCCCAAACTGACTCTGAAGATGCACTTTAAAGCATTTAACCTTGGCTTGAAGGTTTTAAGAATGTCAAAGGTGACTTGTTAGATCGGTCAAATGTACACTTGATTCTCTGTTTTTAACTACCATGTCATTGATGTAGACCTCCATGTTTTTGTCGTGCAGGGTACTAAACAACTTCGTTTCCAGTCTCTGGTAAGTAGCGCTAGCATTTTATAGCCCAAAAAGAATCACCCTATAGCAATACATCCCATTTGGAGTGGTAAAAGAATTTTTCTCCATGTCTAAGGGATACATGGGTATCTAATAATAGTGTCTATAGGCATCCAGGAAGCTCATCCTTCCATGTCTAAAGTGGCATCCACGAGCTGGTCGATTTTAGAGAGTGAGAAGCTGTCTTTGGGACAGGCCTTGTTAAGGTCGTTGTAGTCAACGCAAACTCGCCACTTGCCATCTTTCTTTTTTATAACCACTGTGTTTGCAAGCCAGATTGAGTAATAGACTTTCCGAATTGCACTGACCTCCAACAATCAGTCAACCTCCTTTTTCACTGTTGCGTCGCGCTACGCTGCTGACCTTCTCATCTTCTGTATCACTAGTTTATGAGTGGGAACCACGTTGAGCCGATGGGAGATCACGTCGAGATCGATCCCGGGCATCTCATATGGGGTCCAACCAAAGATTGGCAGTGAGGAACTGAACCAGCTTAAGTTTCTCATGTTCAACTAAAAGGGTGTCGATCAAGAAGTATCTCTCTTCATTATCAGGATCGATTTGGACCTTTTTGAGATCTTTCACCACTTTTTCCTCAGTAATTCAATTATACTCATCAATGTTTACTCCTTCGGTGACCTCAATGGTCTTCACCTCGGGGATGACTCATTTTCCCTTATTGACAGCAATGAAGCATTGTCGTAACGCCTCATTTTATCTCTATCACTTCTCTATCCACTTGGAATTTTAAGGATTGGTGGTAGATTGATGGCACAACTTTCATTGCATGGAGTCATGTTCGGCCTATGATGGCATTGTAGGTTGAAGGCTGGTCCACCATGAGAAACTTAGTGTTGAGGATCACAAGTCCAGCCCAAACAAGCAGGATGACTTTCCCCAGTTGTCGAACCGGGTCTAACCCAATGCCAACCAGCGGCGTGAGACATTTTTAGAGTTAGAATTCTTTTACACCCAGTTTTATTGAACAGACTGTAGTACATGATGTCAGTTGAACTTCCATGATCAATGAGGATTCTCATGACATCGTAGTTGGCCACCTGTAATGTCAGAACCAAGGTGTCGTTATGAGAATTCTGGACTCTGGAGAGATCATTGTTCGAAAAGGAGATGCGTTCCCTCGGTGACTGTAACAGAATGACATTCCTTCTCGACCTCCCTAACATAGGCCACTTTTCGTACCTGGTGCCGAGCTTCTCTTTCCCTAAGGGGGTCTAGTGCGTCATGTATAACGTGGACAACATCGATATGAGCATCATCTTGTTCGGCGCTGGCCGATTGAGCTGTCTATTTATCTCACTATATCACTTTTTCAGTGTCAATGTGTTTGGTCAAGTGCTCTGCCTCCACTAGTTCTTCTATGTGTCACCTGAATGTTTGGTAATCTTTCATATAGTGGTCATTGTCTTTGTGGTAGAAGCATTTCTTATTTCAGAATCTCTTGTTGGGATCCCCAATCATCTTAGCTGGCCACTGAAAGTAAGGTTTATTTTTTATTTTATCTAGGAGTATGTGGATAGGCTCCTTAAACACGGTCTGAAATGCTTAGTGGACTTTTGGGTCTGATAAGGTCGGTGCCTCCTTCCGTTGTCCTGGTCCTTTCTCTCATTGTTCCCTTTTTATCTGGGTTCTTGGAGGACATCAAGCCATGTTGGGCCTGGAACAAGTCTTCCTCCACTTTTGCATGTTGCTCGATCTTCACCATAAATTCGAACATTATGCTCTGGGGCTTCTTTGTCAGGAACTTTCTGAGCCCACTGGTAAGCGGGAGACCGAGCTTGAATGAAACCACAACCATATGTTCACTGCAACCTTCGACCTCATTGTATAACTCCCAATATTCTTTAGCATACTCGTGGATAGTCTCATCATCACTTTTTTGGATAGACATAAATGCATCAACTCCTTTGGGATGTTTATTGTTGGTGATGAACCGAGCCTTGAAGGACTCGGCTAGATGCTTCTAGTTTTTAATGAATCGTGGAGCCAATTTATGAAACCACCTTAAGGCGAGGTCCCCTAAGCTGGAAAGGAATATTCTACACAGTAATGCATCATTCCCACTCCAGAGGGCCATTGCCTGTTAGTAGTGCCGGATATGGCTCACAAGATTTGTCCTTTCGTCATACATCTTGAACTTAGGTGGAGTAAACTTGCGATGGGGGCCGGAGTTTCAATTACCTCGTCAAGTGGCGATATTGAAATCTGCTCCAGGGCTTTTCCTATCACATCATGCATCGCCCTTCCCTCTTCTTGCTGGAAGTGGTCGTCTAGCCTCTTCTCAAACCACTGTGTGAGGTCTTGTTGAGTTTTCTAAATTTTGGTATGTTTAGAACGAGCGCTATGCTCTGAGCGCCTTAGGTCTTTTCTTAAACTTTCCACCTTCTCGGGGATGTCTTGGGCCTCCACCATTCTTTTCTGAGTGTCTGCTCAGTGATAAGACTTCATTGCTCCTTCAAACCGGATAGATATTTTTTGAGTCCGTGGGTCCCCCTGGTCCTTGGTTTATCTATGAGTTGGCAGTGGGCCAAGGGATTCCAATCGACTTCAGAGTTTGGATATATCACGGTCTCACCAATTCATACGTTCTTTGAGGTCGTTGATGATGCGCTCTCGCCTCTAAAGGGTGGTCCTCCATCCTCATCATTGAAGCCTGGGAATCTTGATTTCCGGTGCTCTTTTTAGGGGAGAGGTTTAATCTCCTGCCATCCTTTGACACCTCCGAACGTAGTCACCTTCAATTTGGATCTTTTGTTTGCTTAACAGGTGGATCTACACCCTAAGAGGGAGTAGAGTGAGGGGAAAGCCTTGTTCCTCTTTCTGTGTATTGGGATTTTGATGTTGACTGACTAATATCTGAATATATCCTTAAGGGTCTTCATTTTCCACAGACGGCATCAAATTGTGTGCGTAAAAAATACACAGTCAAAAGGAGTCACCCCTGAATTGAATTAAACGAGACGCCCGAACAACTTTGAGGGATTTTGGTTTTGGCTTAGTTTGGCTGAACCTATGGCTGTGCTTGGCGTAGTTTGGCTGAACTAGTGGCTGCAAGAACAACAAATGCCAATTCTGCCTAGTTAAGGTGTTTGACGCTCAAGTCAGAACACTGGGAGTTTTTAAAAATGATTGATAATCATAGAGTATGAATACAAATTAGTACGTACATTTTCTAGACTCCTCTTCTTTTATTTATAGTGTTTGATGTTATGTTTTGAATAGGGAGCCTCTTGGGACTTTTCCTTTAATTTAGCTGATCATCCCAGTTTTGGTGGGATCTTCCTCCTTGATCCCAGCACTGATTTTGTGGGATCGGGAGGTTCGGAAAATCAACTTCTCGTAGCCCAAAGACTGTGGGATGGGATCCCTAATTTGGTTGGATCCATACTTACCTCTCTCCATTCAGACTTACCCATTTCCTGGTTCTTATCTCTTTCTCGGATTCGGGTGAACGAAGGACATTGGTGTTAGCCCCAAGATTTAAATAAATTATTTATTAATTTTAATGATGATAAATAAAATATTGATAAGTTAAGATAATTTATCATTTAACATCATTTTAAAATCTGTTAATACGTGTTTTTAAATTAATCTATATTCAAATGGTTTGAATGATTATTTATAGTTAACACCCATAATTGGGGTTGATCTTGTATTTAATGAGATTTAAAATTATTTGAGGTAAAAAACCAAGTATTAAAATAATTGTAAGAATTATAAATTTAGTTCTCAAACAAAGCACTATCTCAGAATCAAGACATAAATTTTTTTTAAAAAATTGTAAGATTTGAGTCGACCCAAGATCTTGTATGAGTTGACCTAAACAGACACTCTCTCGGAATCTCCTCCAAAATCACTTCAAAAGTGATCATGAGTCGACCAAAGTTGAATGATTCTCTGGATCTATTCTCCGTATCGACCATGAGTTGACCCCTAAATAGGGTGAGTCGACCCAAGCTTTGAGTCCAAGAATTTTGAGTTGAAATGCATCAGCCCACGCATCGACTCAAAGGCAAAGACAACATATGAGTCGACCCAAAGTGACTACCATTCAGTATTTGCAGAGGCAACGTATGAGTTGATCCAAGCTTCACATGAGTCAACACACGAACGAAAGTCTGCAATAAAGTCAAGATAGCATCATTTGAGTCAACCCAAATACCAAGATGAGTTGACCCACCGGGGAAGAATCTAAAATTTTAGAACATTGAGTCGACTCAGCCTCAACGTGAGTCGACCTAAGGGCGTAAAATTAACAAATTTGTGCGAGGATCACGCTTGTTTACAGCTGTGTTTCAAAGTATTAAATGGCAAGATTTGATTTGTAACGGTTATATTTGAGTTCAAATTTATATAAGGATGTTTCTATCAATCATTCCAATACAAAAGAGTATAAGAAATTGCAAGAAATCACTAATTCATCAATTAAAGAGCTGTCATTTCCCATATGTTATTCTTAGATAAACCCTAGCTGCCACTGTTTATCATCTTGCTTCTGATTTTTCTTTTGTGAGATTCATTGTAATATTCACTCTTCTTAGAGCATTTTCTGGTTATCATTTGTACACAAAAATCTCTCATTCAATCATTGTAAAGTGAGGGTGAGTCACCCTTGATTATTCTTTGTGTGTGGTAAAGCACACAAAGAAAAGATCACAAGTGCTAAAAGTTTGGTGGTTTTAAAACGCAGCTCGGTGAATCTTTATAAAATATTTGAAGCACACCCGTAAGTACTTGAAGATAGTGAAAAAATCTCAAGAAGAACTTGATGAGTGGATGTAGGCTTGAATAGCTGAACCACTATAAAATCGACGGTGTAATCTCTCTTTATTTTTTTCTCTCCATATTATTTGTTTGTGCATATATATATATACTTGTATTTTTTATATTGTTTAAATATTTTTTAAAATAAGAAGAATATTTTTAAAAGACCCTATCCACCAGCTCTAGAGTCATTCTTTGCATAACAATTGATATCAGAGTATTCTTTCTTATTTTTGACTTAACAGTCTAAGAGGGTCATATGAAAATCTATGTTGGAACCCTCCTTTCTTAGGATCAATCCAAAAATAGACCACCTTTGTTTAGTGGAATAAACTATAACTACTGGAAAGTGAAAATGAAAATATACATATAAGCAGTAGTTTATGAACTATGAAAAATCACTATGTATGGTCCCAAAAGACTTGTCAAAGTGATTGAAAGAATAACTGTTCCAAAAGATGAATTAGAATGAAATAAAAATGATATTTGAGAAATGCAATGGAACTCTACGGTAATGAATCTTCTATATTGTGTCTTATATCGAAATGAATTTAATAAAATATTCATATGTGAAACAGCAAAACAAATATGGGATAAACTTAAAATAAGTCATGAAGACACAATCCAAGTTAAAGACTCTAAGATTAGTATGCTTGTACATGAGTATGAATTGTTCAACATGCATGGTGATGAAAATATTTCTAACATGTTTACTCGATTTACTAACATTATCAACTCTTTAAAATCTCTTGGCAAAATATATACTAACGTGGAGAGAAAATTTCTTAGGTCTTTACAAAAAGGTTGAGATACAAAGGTCACAGCAATTTAAGAAGCAAAAGACCTCAATGTGTTTAGTCTTGATGAACTCATGGGGTCATTGATGACACATGAGATTGTCATGAAAGAAAGATTAAAAGAAGAGGAACCAAAGATAATAAGAGGTATGGCACTAAAATCATCACATCAAGAGTCATCTGACAAAGAAGACTCAAGCAACTCTGATGATGAGAATGAAGACATGGCACTCCTTAGTCGAAAGTTCAACAAGTTTCTTAAAAGGTCAAGAAACTTCAAAAGAAAACATTTTAACAAAGATTTCAACAAAGAAAAATCAAGTAAGAATGACACAACCAAGAAGGACCCCGTCATATGTTTCGTATGTAAGAAATTGAGACACTTCAAAGCAGATTATCCTCTTCTAAAAAAAGAGAAGTCTAAAAGATTCAAGAAAAGATCAATGAAATCCACATGGGATAATTCAGATGAAAGTCAAGAGGAATCAACGTCAAGCGATGAGAAGATCGTGAATCTCTGTCTTATGAAAAATAAAAAAGATGACAGTGAGGATGAGATAATCTCAAACCTAAATGACTATGATGAACTTCTAAATACTTTTAATGAATTACATTGTGAATTTAAAAAGATTGAATTGAAAAATATAATTCTTAAGAAGAAAATCATAAGCCTTTCAAAAGATCTTGAAGAATTAAAAATTTTAAATGAAATATTAATTCTTGAAAAAGAAAAAACATCACACAATCATGAAATAACTTTTCTAGAAAAAGAAAATGAAACTTTGAAATTAAAAGCAAATAACTTATTCGGGATTGTCACAAAATTCACAAAAGGTGAAGAAAATCTTAACAAATTTTTAGGGCAATAAAGATGTGTTTACAGTAAGGTTGGCATAGACTATGAAGGATCTAACGATCAAATTTTTTTAAAAGATCTAACAACTCATGAAATATCATGCTGTGAACATTGTAGTAAATTAGGACATATTAAAAGAAATAATAAAGATAAAAATAAAATCTGAGTTCCTAAAAGAATGCATCCTACAAAAACTAACATTGAAGGACCCAAGAAAAAGTGGGTACCAAAAGAAATTATTTGAATAATTTTGTAGGTGTGCTTAAAGTCCACTCCACACAAGGACAAGTGATTCCTAGATAGTGAATGCTCCCGACATATGACGGGCGACAAAAATAAATTTATTTCAATCATACAAAAAAATGAAGGGCATGTAAATTTCGGTGACAACTAAAGGTAAAATTCTCAGACTTGGCACTATTGGTAAGAACTCCTCTTTATCTATTAAAAATATCTTGCTTGTAGATACACTAAAACATAACTTACTAAGTATTAGTCAATTATGTGATAAATGATACAAGGTAATCTTTGAAACTAATACCTGTAGAGTAGAAAATGTGTGTGATAATAAAATTTTATTTCTTGATCATAGAAATAAAAATCCTTATACAATTAATTTTAATGATATTGAATTACAAAATATGAAATGTTTAGCAGTCATAAATA